>CM077109.1:18166517-18182915 GCA_039619505.1 Cimex hemipterus | reverse complement strand
TCACATATGTGGTTTGTGCTACCTGAAAGAACGTTAAATTTACTGTAAGAAAACCTATTTACATTGCAGTATTGACGAAAAAATTCTCCACGAAAAATTCAGAAAAAACAAAAATGTCTGAATAAGGAATTTTTTTTGAAAATGTTGGGTTGGTGACTGTTAAAAACTACGAACTCCTGTAGCTGTGCAAATATCCTCAAAGTTCTCCATTCCAGTCCAACCTTTTTGGATTGCACTTCTGGAAGGCTCAAATATTTCGAAGTTTATTCGGAGATCGAGAGATGCGATCTGTTGTGTTGGAATTTTAGTAAAACGTTTCCTTTATCGTACCAATGTTTCGATCTTTATTGAGATCATCTTCAGGGCGTGGGCATTATAAACATTGTTTAAATTTAACAATTACATGTAGGATATGAAAAAGCGGAATTTATACAATGCTAGAAAATTTTAGATAAAAAAATGAATTTTTACAATGACAGAAATGTTAGATTTAAAAATATTTAGAGTTTTAGATTAGATTTTTACAATCTAAAACTTGCTATCATTATATAAATTAATTTTTTTTTCACACCCTGCATGTATTTGTCAAATTTAAACAATGATTGTAAATCCCAGGCACTGAGGATGTTCTCAATAAAGATGGAAACATTGGCTCGATAAAGAAAATGTTTTTCTGAAACCTACGTCACACCAGACCGCATTTCACTATCTCTGAATAATTGTTAAATAACGGTCACTAAACAGACATTTTGCATTTTATTGAAAAACACTGGTTTCCAATAAATGGCACGCTCAATTTTTTCAGGATATCAGTCTGGCTCTTGAGTTTGATGTCAGTTCTTTATTGTCAAATTCTATCAGTTGACTTTAGCAGCTGACAACGTCATCAGAGTGGTGACTGAAATTAGGTCTTTGTTTCCTAATGAACATCTTACTGATTAGCGGTGGTTACTTAGGACCCTTATGAGTATTGTCAATATTGTAAAGTGGTAGGTGGACTAGGTCGTCCGAGAAGTTGTCACGTGTCATGAGCATGGTAGGTGGTCCACTCATATCATCTTCGAATGCGAAGCAACGGCTCAATGGAGGTTCAATCTAATGATTAAAAACGACTCAGAGAACCACATTGAAGCAATAACAGTCAATGACTTGATACTTCTGAGAAAAAGGATCGAGTCTATTGACTAAATCAAGTAACTGGGAAAGTACAATAAGCCAGAAGGCTGCAGTGCCTGGGGTACACAAACCCCGCCTCCTTGTATCCTTTCCCACCATACCATACCATACCATGGTAGGTGGTCCTCGGAGAATCAAAACCTCAGAAGTATCATCCTAACCCGACCCAGAATTGGTGATACGCGGTTGACAAACGGGGCCAAATCTCACATATGTGCCTAGGATGCAAAGGTGTCTCCCAGAATTGAAAGGAATCATTACTTGGCTCTATATAGGAAGCGAGTACGAATGCCGCCCGATACAAGAATTGTGTTTGAGGATTTAGGATCTATTCCAATTTCTGAACGAAACTAGAGAAACTTTGTTCATACAAATCATTTGTTTATTGGTATTCCAATTGTTGTATATACAAGGTGTATCAACTTTTATAATTAAAAACGATTAACTTTAGCAAAAAATGGTCTTATACAAAAACCAAGTTAATTTTAGCTAGGAATCGCGTGGTTGTACCAGAATTATCATAACTTTCTCTTCTAGCTGAGCAATGACACGAACTTTGTTATTTTAAGTGAGAATACCTTATTTTTATTGTACAATTCGATCCTAGAACTTATTTTATGCCACTTTTACTGATAGGAAAATTTTGATAGGATCTACCAATTCTGAGTTATGCCCGACAGAGGTCCCGTGAGGAGGTGTGATTTTTGTAAACAAAAATTAATAAAAAATTAACTTTGGGTTTGTACAAAACTTTTTTTATTAGGATTATAGAAGTTAATACATCTGTATACTAAATTTGGTGGTAGATGTTTTAACTGTTTCGTGATAATGTATTTATATGTGTGATAGTATGTGGAACATGGTGGAATACCATGTCTATCGACCGTCAATTAGACTAGGTACTGTGAGTATTGTTATTTATATGAGGATGAAGTGTGATGGAGGAATATTCAGTAGATACTTAGTCTTAGATAATCAGCATATTTATCGAGCATTTTGTTATGGTATTAAGTCCCAAAAAAGGGTGCTTTTATTTTCCAACTATGCTTCCAAATATTTGTACACTTCAACAATTTTCAAGCATTACAAACATTTGATTTTTTCATTGTAGCCTAACCAAAAATCGTTTAAAGTTGCCGCAAGCATGTTGCCATACTTTTTTACATTTGTCTGACCACAGTGCAAACCAGTATGTACGACTAATTTTGGTGAAATTTCGTATTTTCTCGTCTTCGCCCTCTTTCGGTGGAAATACAGTTAAGGGAAAACAAAAAGGCCGTCCTATTGTGTTTTATTTCTACTTTTCCACCGGAGAAGAAAAGCTGGGCCGCGTGTCGAACCGAATGACAGGGCGGACAGTTTTGATTTCACAGCCGGGAATGGGATCGGCTCGTGTTCGGACCGGGACAAAAACGGACACGAGTCGAAGCAAAAATGGCAGCGGAATCTGTCAAGACACGGTCAAATTATAAATTTTAAACGACAATAGGCTTTACGCTACTCTCTTTTCTCAATTTGGAAAATTTGTATAAAGCCTGTGTCAAATTGGTTTCGTTTTGTTTATTTAAAAAAAAAAATTACTGGGGAACTGTAATGTTATGGAATTATCTAATACGTTAAAATCCGATACTTGCGGCCCCAAGAGACAACCCAAAACGATTGATTTCAAGAAAATTTTTCAAACAACTAAAATACAAAAAAATATGGGGATCTTGATGAACGTACTTGGCCTGGAACCAAATCCATACAAAATACACCAGTACGTGTCAAGCTGAAGTCCATTAAATTGAGACATGTACTCACTTCAGTTTGAAGAAAGGGTGAAAAAACAAGAATATAGGCATCGTGTCGCATATCCGAGCAGCTATCAAAACACTAAGCTCAAACATCATTAACTAGAAGATAAGGCTGAATTGCAAAACTTAGGCAAATTATCCAAAATAAAGTTTCTCTCTCCCAAGACCCAGGAGAGGATTAGAAGGAAACGAAAGAAAAGACGCCCTTGCAACAAAAGCAGCTGCTACACCGCTTATAAATTCCGAACCATTCCTTAGCAATGGGATTCACGCAATCAGTGAGTGTCTTGGACAAAATGAAAAACCTAGCGGAAGTCTTAATAGAATACCGCAAACTATGGGCATCTGAACAAGACGGTATAGCCCAACTATGGGGTATAACCCAATACTGTAAATTAGACCAAGAAGCTGAGGAGGCACCAATACACCAACTAACGAAATGTGACAGGAGGACAGGACGTGGCCGCAGAAGAGCTTCAACGGAAACTGGGCCTAATAATCAAGTTTCTTGATGACTCCTCACCAGTGTGCTCTAACTAGCCGTAGAAGAACATCAACCAAAACTGGGCCTAGTAATCAAGTTTCTCGATGACTCACCGATGTGCTATAGGTAGCCGTAGAAGAACATCAACCGAAACTGGGCCTAGTAATCTAGTTTCTCGATGACTCACCAATGAGCTATAGGTAGCCGTAGAAGAACATCAACCGAAACTGGGCCGAGTAATCTAGTTTCTCGATGACTCACCGATATGCTTAGGTACATAACTGGTGATACGATAACTCTCAAAGGGCGCAGTATATTACACACCCCAAACATGCGTCTAAGATTTTAAAATGTTGATAGCACGATGCGCATAAATATTGTAATATTTGACAGCTATAATTTTTTGCAATCTGGGTAATCCTTCACAGAAAAAATGAGTCGGATTGCCATTAAAAAGGAATGTCCCTTTCTTTTTTAAAATTTAATTTTAGAAAACATTATTGTGCACGACACAAATAATAAACAAAGAACACGGTTGTAAAAAGAAGACGCAGAAATGACATCACGTAAAGAATATGCAAATAAGGAGGTATCGATCAGCGAAGTTCTATTAGACCGGATGGTGGCCATCAGAAACAAAAACAATAGACGTCTTGCCAAGCATTCGAAATATTTGGAGGAAGGTCGTAAATATTGTTGTTTTTCTGTACTATGAACACACAAGTAAAATGTACATACAAATATCTCGATGTCAACAAAGAAAAAATATATAGATCAGAGTGACCTTATGTTTAAGGCAACTTTAAAATCTAGTTGGAGGCCACTGATGATGTCAACAATAAGCATATAGAATTCCTTATGAGCGAATGTACCACCAGAATCATATCAAGTCATATGTGTTGTGTAGTTTGCCCCTTTTAACAGTCAAAATAGGTTGCTCATGACCATACATCGATAATACTGCCAGGTTGGATAACCTCAACGGAAATCAGCCATTTTAGCCATAAACGGGGTTGGTTTTTACTATGACATCAAGCTTGCGATTCAGCTGAGTGCCAAGAATTGATGATAGCTACGAACCGCCGAAACGCCAAATAAAATAAAGGAAATAAGTGCTTGATTCTGACAACAATATGGGAGATTTAGGTGTAAGTACATCAGCTGATTAAATTGAAACAGTAGCAAAACGCTAGGAGATGAACTTAAAAAAATAAGTCAATGAAGATTTGTCTAAATCTAAATCTTACTAGATCTAATATTTCATCATCCTCCAACCTATCCGATGGCGGGTTGGAATATCAAAAATTTCGCAACTCTTGGTACTCTTAGTAATTTAGTCTAAACGTACCTCCTAGTTGTTAAGAACGATACTGTTTGACCGGCACGCAAAACCCAAAATGGTTTCGATTGGTACGTGACTTATTCTAACTTCAAAAAGTTTGTAATGTTTATTACGCAATTGTAACTACTACCGGTTATGTCAGTTCGAAGTCGGGCCATACGGTGGTGAACCATATGCCTTGATGGGATATTAAACAAAAACCTACACTTTGTTGTAAACTGTAACAAAGTAAAAACGATTCAATTAATACCTGGCGACGATGTGCCACCTTCTTCAGAACCTTGGGGTGAGCCAATGGCCGAACCCTGGCTGAGGCCGAGTCCCAGCTGCTCAGCGACCTCGCTGTGGTCTTGCTGGTGGACGTAGTCAAAAACGCTACTCCCTGTCATTTCAACCTGAAAAAAATTCCAAGGGCTATTAGTTTTATGAAAAATTATTTTATTTCCTAGCAGCGTTGATCTGTAGTGAATAACTCCAAATACAGATCAATATATAAACTCGCTAGATTACATTTCGGATATAACAAAAGATAGCCATACATTTTAGGTGAAATTTCATTTTCTATCGATCTCTACCATTAAAGTCAGGGTGGGTAAAAAAAATTACATTTTTTTGAAATGAGTTCAAGCGATGTACCGATATCTGTAAATGTTTCATAAATTACTCTTGATGACGTCGAAATAACACTAGTCAAAGAGAGTTGAGTGGTTATACGCTTAGGAAGTGACGTTTTTTCATCAAACTGATGAGAAAAGTGCAGCCGTTAGCAGGCAAAGGGAGTAATTTCACAATTATCTTCTTGACAGCCCATTTCTCCTTGTAGATATCAGACTTTTTCGACATTATATCCCCTATCAGATATATATCGATATAACTTTGGGAGTAACCCCCCTTTCATTTTCAATCTAGTATTTTTCTTAGTTTTCTGAAATAGTATAGATCGATTTCCTTATTTTAAATTGTAACACCTATTTTTCTGTGTCTAAAAACTTGTTGTGCTTTTTAAAGAAATTTGGTTTTGGTTTCAGATCTCACAGTTATACATTTAAAATATCAAAAGAGGTCGGGAAGTAGGTTTTTAGTTTGAATAATCAAACTATTATTTGATTACTTTTATTTTGAAGTTGATCAAAATGTGCACCAGCTTGAAATAGGGAAAAAACCGCTCTTTTGTACCACTCAGTCGTAACTAGTTCGGCAATTGATCATGTATCTATTGTCACCGACTGGCACGCTACATACATTCTTTCCAACAGTTCATGCCGACTAGTTTTAGAAGATAGGTCGCCATAAATCCGATTTTTTAGGTACACCCAAAGGAAAAAATCGAAGGGCGTCAAATGGGTGATTACTGATATGGTGGGAAAGAGTATCACATCATTTGCGTCATGAGACAAGCAACCGTTGAAACCGTCGTAAAAAATTAAATAACCGTCTGTTTAAGTCCATTATAATTCGTGGTCCTATTGACCTAGTGTCACGTCGAACCCACGACCAAGATACTCCGCTGCTCTACAACTTGAGCTATCCTGACTTCGATCCCCTAGAACACCAACTTCCCATCCCAACTTTTCAAATTTTCCCTCCTATTTGCCATTTATGCAATCAGGATTCGATTCTCGGTGACAATAGGAGGGAAAATTTGAAAGGTAGGTTGAGATGTGTGTGATTCGGTTGGTAGAGCAGCGTTATATTGAGACGAAGGTCGTGGGTTTGAATCCCGCTCATGACCCTAACTTTTTCGTTTTAACTAATACTTTTCATAAATATCTGTGTGGATAAGGATTAAAGCGTGAACTACCTGGTGCCGGGTCTGATACGTAACATGAGGGTTTTCACCCAATCAAGTTCTAAAGTTCCAGCGATTTATTTACTGCTCCAATGTTTGCAAATATGGAATGATCTGTCCACAAACAATTGGATTAAAAATTGGGATTTTTTTAAAACGCTACAGGTGGAGGTCTGGCTAGAATTTTAACCATCTATCTTCATCAAATTATGGCGCTGCGAACCAACATGTACGGTAACGGAAGGACTCTTTATACTGTGAATTTGCTGAAATTCAATGCTTAGTTGTCACATGGATTGGCGAATACTTTTCACTATTCGAGACATAGGGTGGATGATGGTCGCTGACGATCCGAAAATTTTTCTTGGTACAATGAGACACCTCTGCGCAGTTCACTGCCAACAAAACACTTAAAAACAGTTTTTTCTCAGACCGATAATTTTCCTCCCGTCGTATTTGAATTTGAAAGAAAAAGTGGCAGATAAACTAGAGAGACTTGAAAGGAATAACTAAATGGATTGAACGAGTCTTTCGTCAGTAATTTTATATCCCAAATAAAAAATTAAAATACAGTTTACGGTTTCATTATTTAAAAAACAACACTGTGAACAATGGAGATAGGGATCTGAAATCAAAATCAAAATTTATTAAAATAATACTAGTTTAGAAAAATAGCCATTCCAATTGGAAATAAGGAAGTAGAATTCGATATCCTGGACAATTCCAAAAAAACTAATAATATAGAAAAATACTATGTTGAAAATAAAGGAGGGATACCGTTTAGTTTTGTTTTTTCTATAAAAAGCAAAAATATTAAGGGGGTTTTCACATTGGTGGTATGCCGACATCTTGTTTAAATTGTTTCACGTCTGAGGTCCATTCGGACGCTAAAACTATTCTTTTGGTGAGTTTTAACTAAGGTTATTGATTTTAGCCTTGATGAAGGCATTTAATAGGCCGAAAGCTTGAGTGCAATTTTTGAGGGTTTTTTGTTGTGGGCCGATATTCTTCAAACATATATCACTGAATTTCTTTAACCAGAATCGACAGGCTTTGTTGCAGTAGCATTTCGGTATGGTGGTGTTGATCGGTTGATGACTTTGATATTCCTAGACTGGTTTTGTTAATTGTCCTGTTAAGGATCGTTTCTTGCATGAAAACTACCCTTAATGGACTCAACAGTTTCCCCTCATTGGTTGGACTACCGCTGACAGACGGCCAATCGGTTTCTGCCCAATTCCGAGAGATAATTTTTATCGGGGTGTTTTCTCCGCGCATTCCTTCACACGCTCGTCCCTGGCTTTCCCTGGCAGGGAGCCAATGTTCGAAGTGGGCAACAATAAGACATCGGGACGGCCCTGCCATGACAAACAGGCTGCCGATGAGCGGGGGTGGGCAGGAGGAAGGGGCCCTGCTTAGGAAAGCGGGGCACGACGGAGACATCAGCTATGCATGGTTATGAGCTGCTCGGACTGAATAGGCAAAGAAGTCGGCTCCTCGGCGGGGCAACGTACCTGGCACTGCCCGACTTCCTGCCGGTGACATCCCTTCGGGAAAAAGGGTTCCCGATTTTATATTTACGCGCCGTTTCCGGGCACGTAGGGTGTCCACTGTAGTTTATTATAATGTCGTTACCTCTTTTTAAACTCTTTCCTATGGCCGGGTGATTATCACCTGTTCGCCTACATCCTAAATTGACTGAGCCCACATCGAAAAAGACAACGGTTACTTGATACTAAACAGTCCTTCGGTCAATAATTGCTTAATTATCATTCCCCAATACCATTTCTGTTGAACTAACTTGAAATTGACAACCCAGGTTCATTGATGTCTTCCTTATGTTGAGTGCAAAATACCAAAAAGTCCTGGAATCTTTATCAGCACCACGTTTAGAGGTTAACACTGAATATGTTAAGAAAAGATATTTCAGCATTTTTGAGGTTGTGTGTGCCTCCCTGAGTTTCTAATTTAACCTATTTATGGTTACCTGTTCCTTTGTTAAACAATAACCAACAAAACTAACCTGAGTGTTTTAAGAAAAATGAAACTTAAGAATTGTTTATTACTAAGTATATGACAATAAAACCATCTTGGAGTGTATTATCACAATTTTGGCTGGAGTCAGTTTGATATCAAACAAAGTTATGTGCTTTTCCAACAATACTTTGTAAACCGTAACATTGTAATTGCAAGTGTAAGAAGTTACTAAGTTACAAGATCTGCCTAAAGAGCAATAAAATAGATCGTGCAGGCCGACCGGGTTGGGTAATAGAAGAGATAATACGTCAATACGGTGTCGTCCTGGTCCCATCGTGCGGATATGACAGTCGGTTATTGAACAACAGCGTATGTCCTATTGTTTTAAATAGGTCCCTCGGGAGAAAGCGGGGTTGGTGCTGCGTGTGCGGGGGCGGGAGGGTGCTACGTGCCCTTCTGGGGGCGGATTCCCGTCACGTCGGAGGCGGGCGCGTGAGCCGCCTCCCAAACCGGGTCCACACCCACCCCCAATCAATACGGGGTAGGTGCGCACCCCGGGGTAGAACTCGGCTCTTTACACTCGGAAATCACCCCCGCCCCCGGCCCGGCATCCGCGGGATCTAATAACCGTTCCGTTTCTCTTACCGGTTGCTGAGAAACCGGAGCAGCGAGCGCTCTCTCATTTTCGAACTTCTATAACCAAACCGGTCCAGGGTGGACGGTATAGCAAATATCTTGAATTGAGTTTTCATTCATACATGTTAAACAAATTTATACTTGAAAATCGAAGGGTAATAAAATTGCTTTCTAATTTAGGAATTCACTATAAAATAACCTGGCGATCTCATCAAAAATTGTGTCCAAAAGGTAGAGCATAGTTTTGAACCATACACATGCATAATATTATTGTATACTAACCGGACTCTTATTCTATATATAAATAAAAGATTTATGGACCGATAAACAGCTGAGGTCATCGCCGGCCCTCTGCGTGTTTCCTTCTTTTTCTGTTCTTTCGCTTAAATTTTATTTTAAACTGTAGCCATTCTCTCAAATAGAGAAATGTCCAATAAGATCGTGAACGCCCCCTTCTTTTTTTAGCATGTTAAACGTTAATTTTCCCCCAATTAGTACAACCAAAAGTAAAGCTATGACAGTTCTTGAAGGCTTGTTGTTGTTTGTTTTGGTTTTCTTTTGTCTTCTTTGTCAGATGCCACAAGTTAATAAAAAAATGAAAATCATCTCTTTCATTCAAAATTCTATCTATTCACTCGAAAAGTACTAACAAATGACACGCTTCAATTCGTGCCGACATACCTAACCTATATCCTAACGTCTAACAGCCTACAACTTTATAGGTTAGGTGGTGGATCGTTTATGGATTGAGAGTAAAAGCACAGAAATTAATGTCAGAAGTCAACAAAAGAAATGTATTTGTCTGATTTAATTAATGCGTATTTAAGAATAAAAATACGTCTAAACAAAAAAACAGTTGTTAAATTCATGGCTGCCGTGTTGGTTACGACGCCCTAACGGATAGAAATGATACTACATTTTTAACCTAACATTTGGCCTGTTAGATCGAGTAGTTATCTAGCCGATTCTTACAAGTCTACGTCAGATTTTTGTCGATCTAACAGGACCTAAGAGACTTAACACACACAAAAATCGTGAATACTATGTAACTAAAGTGCCCACGACCCCAAGCAAAGATGAGAGATCACATTCAATCCCCCTTAGTATTCGATATTCAGGGTTGAACCCACTCTATTCTCGATAATAATTTAATTTACTTTTACTTTCCAGACATACACTCAGCACTGATTACTCGTATATACGTACTATTTCTTTATTGCATTATGATGCTACTGATTCTAAAAGATTTCTCTTGTTCTTATCCTGTTACATTGAAGCTTGATTAAAGCTTTTTAAAAACCATTAATGAGCATATTTTTGAAGATTGATGTTAAATTTGTTTAAATATTTTAAGATTTTGCCCAGAAGATGATAAAAAGTTCAAAAAATTTGCATTGAAGAAGCTCTAAATGAGCCAAAGAGATTTCAGCACTGTCTTAGGGAGGCGAGGATTGTTTAATTAAATTTACAAAAGCAACGCTCGGCTTTCAACCCGCCCGGTTTTTATAAAGTTGATAATTGCCGAGGGTAGGCACTTTTTCTTTATTTTTTTATTTTTGGAAAGGGCGAACAATTTCAGGGATTCCGGGCACGGAGGGGCCGACCTTTGTGAATGGCTAAGGAGCCACAGACTCATGATGTATTCAATGAACGGCCGCCCGCGGAGTTATAATATCTTTATTTCACCTTTCCCGCCGGGGACGGTTTCGAAGAAGACCTTAGAAATTGCTTGTTTAAAACCGAAAAAAAAAAATCGGATTGTTTATTCATGCGGCGGGAGTAGCCGGCATCAGCCACTTCCGACAGCTTTATTTAAACCGGCTTAGAGATCAGTTGTAGATAATAGACTCCTCACAAAAAGCCATCTTCTTTTTCCATCTCTAATTCCATTGATTTTGTGTCAGAGAGAAAGTCGAGAACGCCTCGCGATCGAATTAAAACGGGCTTAGTACTACCCCTTGTATAACGTCTCATTTTCATCTCGATGTCAGCATGCCATAGAAAATCTCATAAAAAACGACAATATTTATAAATAAATAAATATATATAATTTTACCCTGAATCGACGCTATATTGTCTCTGGCAGTTCTTTTTTATATTGATAATATAATAAATATTTCCACCTTTTTTTGTGGTTGTATGTAATATTACTTTTATTATTTTCATTATATTTCACAAAATTATTTATTTTTATGTGAGACTTCTTCTTCTTCTCTGAGACATGGTCTTTTTTTAAATTTTTATTTGTGTTTTACCATTAACGATGTTTCTATTGCTGCTTTCTTTATTCAATAGAGAAAACTCATAAGGTGAGGTTGAGGTCACTCAGGCACAGTGGTAGAGCAACGGCGTATCTAGCCAAAGGTCGTGGGTTCGAATCCCGCTCGTGCCATTGACATTTTTTTTCATCTCATCTAACAGAGTTGAACTAAAAAAACCTTAATTAATTATAAAATATGTTTACAAATTGACATAAATTAAGTTTTTAACGAGGTTTTTAAATTTATGTGAAGGCTAACTCAACCCCAACATTGCGAAGTACTGTGAGTCATATTTAAGATTGCTTCGCCCTGAAGATGACCTCAAATATGTCGAAAGCTTGCCAGTAACAGTGAATTTCTTTCTTCATTAACATCATAAAATGCAGATTATTTGTGAGTTAAAAACTGGTCTATCCATCCAAAATTATTTTCCAAAATATGCCATATCCAGAGGGAGATTTGTAAATTTGGCGCATATTATTCTTACACAATATTTTTTTTGCCATTTGCAGCTTATGATCGATCAGGAAATGCAAGTATTATATTGTGTGAAAATGGTATGGTAAAAGGATACTAGGATGCGGGGTTTACACTCCCCAGGCACTGCAGCCTTCTGGCTTATTGTACCTTCCTAGTTCCCTAGTTCGGTTAAAAGATTCAATAATCCTTCTTCTTAGAAGTATCAGGTCATTGACTGTTGTTACTTCAATTTGATTCCCTAAGTTTTTTCCGTACGTTAGGTTAAACTCCATTGAGCTCTTGCTTCATAATCGATGATGATATAGTTTCCTCTGACATAATCCGCAAATGAGATCATCGTTGTATACACCCATGTTGTGTGATGTTTTCTCAGATACCAGTGACCGGTTCGTAGTCTCACCCTTCCTCTGAGTGTTCCCTCCCCAATTCCAGCAGTGTTTTTGTCAATCATGGTGAAGGTTGTTCCATCATAAGTTTACTATGTCTAGCACCGCTAGAGTTTATCCGTTTATCTCTTTGTTTTTGTTTTTTGATCCATCCTGCCATGGAGGATTCTATGTTTGTTTTTGTTATCCAAAAGAAAGGTTCGGGGCCTATGTATGGTCTTGCGGATCCTCCCCTGGCCAGTTTGTCTACTTCTTCGTTACCCAGAATTCCCTTGTGTCCTGGTATCCAAGATATCATCAGGTTTTCCCAGGTTTTGGATGTATTCACTGACTAGTTTTAATGTAATTCTTTTACGTGCTAATGCTTTAATAGCTGCTTGGCTGTCTGATCTTATGAGGATTTTTTTGTCAGTGAAACCTCTTCTAAGATTTTCCAGGGCACAAGCATTGATGGCATGTATTTCTGCTTGAAAGACCTAATGATTGTTATTGCTCATATTTTAGGCTTGTACACAAAATGCCTTCGTTTGTTTTGGGGCCATTTGTGTACCATATCATTATATCTGATGCTCTCCCTTGTTCTTCTACTCCTTTATATTCTGTTGAGACTTTATAGGAAGTTGTGAAGATTGTTTCCGGGACCATGTAGTCAGTCCTAATTTCTAGTAATGGGTGTCTGATTTTGTTAATTATGATTGTGTGCCCGACTTGTTTGGTTCCTTTCCAATTTAATTGTTTTTGAAGCCTTAATGACCTTTTCCTAGCCTCTCCTCTTATGAATATTTCTAGTGGAGGTAGGTTTAGGAAGGTTTCTAATGCGTTTGTAGGGGTTGTTCTCATCGGCCCTGTGATACATAAGTTTCCTAGTCTTTGTATGCTGCCTAATGTTTGGGTAGCGACTTTTTGTTGAGCCACCAGATTAGTGATATCGTGTGATAATACAACAGCCAATGATTTATTCGTTTTTTAAGGCACCAGCGTATCAATAATTGCCTTAATATATATAAAAGTTTAAATTAATTGTTTTGTATTTGAGAAATTTCGGTTTTTGACGGTTTCCTTATGGAATTTCTTCCAACAAAGCATGGTAGAAGTAACATCACATTTAAGACTTAGCTTTTGGTAAATTTAAGCTAATTTAAAGTTAAAATCCGATAGAAAATGTGACATTTTTTCTTAATAAATAAATTAGAATCCTGTATATTTGGCCAAATAACTTGTTTCCGTTAATTAATCTTTATGTAATGTATTGGTTAAAATGAAAAAGTTAGTGACACGAGCGGGATTCGAACACACGAACCCTCGAAGGCACGATGGCTCAGGTGGTTAGAGGAACGGCATATCGAGCGGAAGGTCGCGGGTTCGAATCTCGCTCATGGCAGCTCAATTTTTCATTTCATCCAATTCCTTACATATTAGCCTTAGAGTAAAATTAAAAATCTTTTAAGGTTATTGCCGGAGGTAATTTATTTTGTATCTGTATGAGTAAATTTACCTGTGAAAGGCCAAGGTAGATGGAGACTGTCTCCGAGATGTACAAAAACCTCCCGTCCGCTCCAAGGGCGAAGGCGAATCCGTCCAATGACTGAAAACAACAAGAGATCAGGGAAAATGAATAAATGTTATTAAATCCTGTGCCGTTTGCCCGAAACGGTCTTTTTTCTCCCCACTGGGGCGAGGCTCTATGGAATCGAATGCCGAGACAAAGATTCGTATGCAGATGGGAAGACAATTTCCAACGAAATCATGGAGAAAAAAACCTTTCATTGGATACGCAATGCATTTTTGACACAAAGGAAACATATTCATATTGAAAACCAATCACATTCTTTTTATGCTTGACTGGCAAATCATACTATTTCAATTTTTTGTCTATTGATTTCTTATATCAGAACTAATTTAACATTTCTACTTTTTAGTTGATTTCTTTGAAAAATGAACAATTTTTTAAAATTTGATTCTTATGTTTATAATTGAATAGGGATCAACTTTCTTTTAACATACAACTTTTCTGTTCCTGTGAAGTTAATTTTTAGGATAGGGGATTTCTTATGTTTCCACTATAGTCGGAAAAATAAAAACAAAATGAAATAATTATTTAAGTAATTATATTGAATCTACTCACCTGAAGGATGTGGGTTCCTTGGTGAAGCTCGAAAATGTCCTGGGCGATGTTGTTGGCCCCTCTCCCCCGAACACCGCCGGCTGCGAAAAAAGGTGCCAATTATTAAACCGTCCTCCAAGACGCGGGGGTGGGTGCTAATATCAGGGGTGAAATATGTCTTAGCAACATGTGTTCCAACCCCAATACAGGAGATAACACGTACGGGGATTTATGGGCCGTCTGTTTTACCCCGGGAGCGCCGCCCAGGATCCCCCTCGCAGAGGAAACTTCGTTCCCAACCTTTTTCTCTATATTTTCGAGTGTTTCGAGATAAGAAACTGAGCCCGAATGTAACGGTATAAATAAAATAGAAGAAAGCTCGATCAAATGGTGGTTTTTTTAATGCATTCTTCGAAGATCGAATTATCTTCCAACAATAAATTTTGTTAAAAGCAAATTAAAAAATGACCAAATATTATGAATGGTGAATGATGGAGTGAGTGTGGTGTTTAATCCTTTTTTAAAAAGATAGTTCTTACTCACATTAAATGGGACATATGCAGACGATATTTTATGCTTATGGTCGGGAACATTGCTGTATCTCAAAGAAATTCTCCAAATAATTAATTCTCTACACAGTAATATAAATTTTACATTGGAAATTAACAAAGATGGTTTTTTGAACTTTTAGACCTAAAATTATCTATAATAAACAACCTACTAGAAATAGACGTATTTAGAAAACCCACAACTACAGACACTACGATACTAGCGGATTCTTCCCATCCATGGTCTCAAAAGGCTGCTGGTTTCATTTGGCTCATAGACCGTATGTTAAAACGTCTAAATATAAAAAATAAGTAGAAAGTATTAAAACCTTAGCAAAAAAGCAATTAGTGTCTAGAAATATTTATTGATAGGTTGCTACATAAAAGAATAACGAAGTTAACTATAAAAGTAGCTACAATCTCAGCCACCCCACTATACATGAATCATTATGTTTCACATGTTTCCCATATATTGTTGAATTATCGGAAAAAGTCAGTAAAATTTTACTAGGGTTTACCAGCTCAATTGTAATGATTGCCGGTCGAGAAATAAATACGAGAGTAAAATAACTCTTACCTAAATCGAACAAACTTTCGGAATTTGAGGACCATCCAAAAGAAACCAAAACATAATTTCAATCCAAATTTAAATACAGCTGTTACATAGTTTCAACAAAGGGCAAGAATTAGATCGGCTTGAGAAATTTAAAATTATAAAATGTAAAATTGAAAATGGATATGTTTTTAAATATGTACATAAATAATATTAAACGCCCAAATAATTAAATTAATTATTTTATTTGTGAGTATTTTTATAATAATTTAACAATATTAAAAATTTAAAAAAACTAATGTGATTAAGAACTATCTTTTTTTAAAAAGGACTGACCAAATAGTTTTCATGGAAAAGAAAGACTTTTTCTACTCGTATTTAACTCTGATATTATTTTCCTATCAATAGATTATAGATAAATTAAATGTTGCTTTAGATAGTCTATAATTTCTAATAGAATATTTCGAATCAAAGAAAATGAAGACATACTGTTTATGTATGTTATTATATTTTTTCATTAGAATATATATATGATATATCTATCTATTTATGTTTTATCTTCTTCCTTTTTCGCTTTGTTTGTCTCGTGTTCTCGTGTTTCTTTCTGATTTTCACACAGTCTAGTCCCTTCCTTTTTTATTTCTTTATCTCTCTCTCTTCCCTTTCATTTCTTTTTAACACATATTAGGTGTACCTATGTACAAATATAGGTTCTATCTTCTTTTTCCTTTGTCTTATGTTTCTTTCTAATTTTTACACACTCTAGTCCTTTTCTTTTCTTTCTATCTCTCTGTCTCTGTCAGTCTGTCTATCTGTCTGTCCGTCTGTCCGTCTGTCTGTCTGTCTGTCTGTCTGTCTGTCTGTCT
>CM077109.1:18144203-18166117 GCA_039619505.1 Cimex hemipterus | reverse complement strand
TCTCTCTCTCTCTCTCTCTCTCTCTCTCTCTCTCTCTCTTTCTTTTTAGCACTATATACATATATTTATAGGTTCGAACCCAAGACCTCACGATGACACCATTTTCACGATAGCTCAAGTGGTGGAGCAGCGGCGTATTGAGCCGAAGGTCGTGGGTTTGAATCCCGCTCATGGAACTAACTTTTTCATTTAATCCAAAACGTTACATAAAAAGGATTAATTAATTGAGAGGAGATATTTACTTACGTTTAAGATAAAGTAAATTCTCTCTCTCTCTCTCTCCCTCTCTCTCTCTCTCTTTCTCTCTCTCTCTCTCTCTCTTTCTTTTTAACACTATGTACATATATTTGTAGGTTCTACCTTCTCCTTTTTCCCCTTTGTTTGTCTCGTCTTTTTAATTCTCACACACTCTAGGCCCTTTCTTTTCTCTCTCCCTCTCTACTTTAAATTTAATCTTGTTTTGGTATTTGATCTCTTATATATATATCTTCTTCTTTTTCCTTTGTTTGTCTTATTTTTCTTCCTAAGTTTTACACATTCTAGCCCTTTCCTTTCTCTCTCTCTCTCTCTCTCTCTCTCTCTCTCTCTCTCTCTTTCTCCTTTTCTTTCTTTATAACACTGTATACATATGTTTATAGGTTTTACCTTCTCTTTTTCCCTTTATCTTATTTTTTCTTTCTATTTCTCACACACTAGTGAGACACTACTTTTCTCTCTCTCTCTCACTCTCTCTCTCTCTATCTATCTATCTCTATTTTTTATTTAATTTCTTTTTGATATTTGGGCCTTTTTATTATTCATTCGCCTTCTAACTTTACGGACTTCATTACTCAACCTATAGTTTCTCCCTTCTGATCTTTTTTATTTAATTCTGTCCTGTATGCGCTATTACGTAAATTCGTCGTTTCACTAAATTTAACCTATTATTTAATAGCTATTCTATGGCGTAATTTATTTTTCTCTTTCTTTCCACTATTTGGCATTGTTTTACTCATCATGCTTTCATATTCATTCATTTCTTCCTTCGTCTTTTGTTTAGTTTTTGTCTTCTAAATCCCCCCTAAAAATTTTTCGTGGTCAGCATACTCAAAATTACGTCTATGCCAATCCTATCATAATGAAGAACGCGTCTAAACAAAGTTAATGCACCGACCTGCAGATTTCGATTTTACCTGTCACACATAAACAAACTTTCTTTATTAGTTTTTATTAGTTTTATTTTTATATTATTATTTCTGAGGTCCCTTGAGATTTTATCCTCGTCCAATATCTATATTGATTCGTTCGTCGGTTAGTTTATTTCCTTCGATCCCCCCATGTCCCGGATCACATAGTAGGGTCACTTGATTACTTTTTCCCAGGAGTCAGCGATGTGTTAAGAACTTTTCAGCCATTCATCAAAGGAATATACATATTTTGTGTACGTTGTTCAATTACGACTTTCATATAGGAAGATAGGACTGGAATTGTATGAAAGCTTCAATTTTAAGATTTTTGTAAAATCTTACAATTTGTATATAAAAGTAGAATCTATATTGAACAGTCTTTATAAAATTAGATTTTTTTTTGTTAAATTATCGAACGACATCTTATGGATATTTAAAAAAATCTTTCTTCATAAGAAAATAAATATAATTAATAAATCGCTGGAGTAAACAAGAGAAAGCTGGTTTTCAATTCGGGACGGGTTGTCTTCGGAGGGGGTTTTTCTTCGGAGATAAAGAAAAGGGGAATTGACCTCCGAGCAGCCCTTCGCGTACGTGCTTCCTCTCCTCCCAATACTCCAACTTAGTCAATTATTCCCTGCCACCTTCCTGATGCCTCGAAAAACCTTATTCTTTTAGAGGACCAATAAAACTACGCCGTTTGTCCGATTCGGGGTTGAACTACGGCGACGTGAAAAACCTCTTCCGCATTTTCATTAAGGGCGGAAATATAAACAGATCCACCCTTCGGGTTTCCGGTATTTACAAAACGGATCCCTCGACGGGGCTGTCTTCAATTATTTCGATCCGGGGCTTATTGATACGTCCCTTGGGTTCATTTCGATCACATAAAGTAAAATAGATATTAACGCGAGTCCGTTCATACCAGATACTTAAGCATGCATGATAAGAACAATATAAACATTATGACTTTTTCTTAGATTGTTGCAAATGCAATATTAAATTTTTCCAAGAGATTGATCCGATTGACCAAATAACCTGTTTCAATTAATTAATCTTTACGTAAGATGTTGAGGTAAAAAAGTTATTGCCACGAGCGGGATTCGAACCCACGACCTTCGGCTTACAGAGCAGCGGCGTATTTAGCCGAAGGTCGTGGGTTCGAATCCCGTTCGTGACACTGAATTTTTTATCTCAACCAATACCTTACATAAAGATTGATTATGAATAATTCAAATCATTAAATTCGTATATAAAATTTTTTTAGGCTTGAAATAATTAGGTCAGTCACTTAGGAACGAGCTTAGGCCATTTTTATCCAATGAGACTATTACTACGTTGGATTTAATTTCAGGATACTTAAGGCAAATCTGTCCAGGATTTGTTACTTTTTATTGTTCTCTAATACTAAGCATAGGAGCAGGTGTATTTGGCGAAAAAAAAATCAAGAACACAAAGCACCTGAAGACTGCATTCTTTCCTCATTTTCTTTCCAAACAGAACAAAGAGACATAACAGGTGCCAGAGCACTGAACTCATAAATAGCTGAAAGAATAAATTAAATAATTTTGACAAAACAGTCGATTGGATCCCAAGACAGACAGGAGTTGAGGGTAGCGAAGAAGCAGATGTCATCACTGACAGAGCCTAGAGAAAAAGAATGAGGGCACAATGGCACTCTCTGCTGGGCATCACAAGAACTAACAATAATAATCATACAACACGAGAAGTGCACTAGTAGAACAGCGGCTTATTGAGCCGAAGGTCGTGGGTTCGAATCCCGCTCGTGACACTGACTTTTTTTCTCTACCAATACCTTACATAAAGATTAATAAATTGAAAGATGTTTTTTGGTCAATCGAACCACGAAATCTAATGGAAATATTCATAATGTAATTTAACTATCGATGAAATGACCAAGTTTCTAATTAATTAAGGATAATTAATTACTCCCGAATTTTTAGCGCGTAAAAATACAAAATACTTATCAATTTATATTTTAAAAAATTTGGACAAATATTATTCATAATCCATTATATTTCGTGGTCCGATGGACCAAATAATTTCTTTCAATTAATAAATCTTTTTGTAAGGTATTGGTTGAAATGTAAAAGCGAGTGTAACAAGCGGGATTCGAACCCACGACCTTAGGCTCAATATGCCGCTATTCTAACCACTTGAGCTATCGAACCACCCGAACACCAAATCCCCATCTCAACCTACCGTTCGAATTTGCCCTCCTTTTTGCCATTTTTTTCATATTCAATTTGTTGTGAAATTATTATAGACCCTGATTAGACTTTCAAATAGGCCGATAGTCTGGCAGTAACGACTAAATTTTCTTCTTTAAGACCATACCTTGATCCGGTTGGTAAATTCAATTTTAACTTTTGATCCTCATAAACGAAGTATTCACAAGTAAATGGATCAAATCGATTAATATAGGTAAATCAAAAGTGTCCTTTTTTTCAATTTATTATAAAAAATGCCTTCCTTGATTACTGACTACAACCAATTTTATGAAAGATTTGTATCACTCGGACAACTGTTACCTTTTGTACGGGTACTTTATTTTTGAGAATCCAGGTCGCGACTTCGATCCACCAACTTACCATATCAACCCACCTTTTGAACATTACCTCCTTTTTGCCGTTTTTCTTTCATTTCAGCCAATGCTTTGCATAAAGATTTACTAATTGAAAGAGATCATTTAGTCCATCGGAAAACGAAATGTAATGTATTTAATGAGCAAAATGTTCGATACAAAGCGGGGACCTTGAACAATGGCTCAAAAGATTTTATATTGGGGTGGCTGGATTCTTTGAACGTCGGAACGCTTGATCGGACGAAAAAGTTCGGTTCCGAAAGTCCAGAGTGCTTGAACCAGGTTTCGATCTGTTGACAAATAATCTTTTCAACAGTTTATGCTGTTTTGCCTAGTAGGGTTCTAGTCAGTCGTTTTTGTTGACTCTGGGGGTCTCAAATCGTTTGTCTTTCGCAAACCCGTAATATTCGACTTCCTGAGAGAGAAAACCTTGTAGATCTCCAGGGGAGGTGATACGGCGATTTTCTCTAGTCCTCCATTTCTCGAAATCGTCTAAAATGGAGAGATGGCTCTGGTGGTTTTTGAAAGACACTAATGTTCCGGCCTAGCCGAAAGCATTGCGTTTGCACATATGAGGACTACTTTATTGCGATCGACAGAAATATCTTCAGTCTACACTGAATAGAGAATGAGACCTTGGATACTGCTTTGTGACACATCCTCTTCGGGATAGTGGATGAAGGAGAAAGGTCTAGAGATTCTTGAACAAGTCCCGGCGCTACACTCGATCCTTGGTCTTACGCACAAAAAAAGCAGAGCAGTGTTTTTGGCCCAAGGGAGTACGTAATGCCTACACTATGTGGCACTGTTGAACGATGTAGTTTGAACCAAAAATGGCACTGGATTGGGTGTGTTTTCTTAGGTGAGGTTTTTCATGGATTTGTCAATATGATGACAAGAGATGCTGAGATGTTTCAAGCTTTTGTGATAGAGTTGTAGTTAGTAGTTCGGAAAATAATAGCTCCCACTTTTGATTAATCAATAATCCATTGCGCATCAAAGGCGTTGTTTAGGTTTGATCAAATTGTCTGCAAAGTGAAATATTCAATGTCAAAGCTACGAAACAAATAGTTGATAATTGAGTGTAAAAGCATTGCCGGAGTTAGGAAAATAGCTGTTCACATTGGAATTATGAATTTTCACAAGGTTAATAACATGCACGTAGAATACACTCGGTGCTGTAAATCCCGAGAGCAGTTTCCGGAAGTTATATCTCCCAGGTTATATTTTACGGGGAACGACTGTCCCGAGGCGATCCCGGTTAGATATCCAGAATTTGATCGCCCCGGCTCCATAACTAGCCGGTTATTGATGTACCCACGTGCACGGGCCTATCAGCTGTTGCGGATCAGTTTGGCTAATGAATCTTAAACAAATTGTTTCCAGGGCTGATCGATCCCGGGGGGCAGTGTTTACAGAAGAGGACCGTTACGGGTCAGAGTTCCTAACGGGCACTTACGGGTAAACTGTTATTGCGTCGGGGGCGTGAGCGAAATTGTGTGCAAAGGGAGAATAGATATTGCCCTTTAGTCATCCGGCTAAATGATAATAAATAATCGACAAGTGTAAACAGTTTTTTCGCCCTTGTGAGAGCAATTAGATTCCAAGAAATAGTGATCATAACCATAACAAAAATCACCAATAAAATGCTACATATTATCGCACTAAAGCATTTTTATTTCAGGAAAGAAAAAAGTTACACAGTTACACAAGTAACCTTTGGTTTAACCAACTTTTAAACACAATTTAATGAATGGCATGGCTAATGCCATCTCCCTGAGTTAGGATTAAAAAAGAAAAGATTCATTAAAAATAAAGAATAATACTAACTATACAATAATAAAAAGCTATTTAAAAAAAATGAGATTTATATAATAACAAAGAGGTGGCCGTAACGGTTAGATCGTTGACAAGGCGACCCGTCTTTATAAGGGCCCAGGGTTCGAATCTCAGAGGCCCTAAACTTGAACCTTGTTTAACAAATGGGTTTTTTTTCAAAACACCGGCACGGGGTTGATAGAATATATTTTAGTTTTAGACTGTTAAATAAATATAAGAAAAAGAAGATGATCCCGACCGTTATAGGCCTAATTACAAAGAGGCATAGATGGCACGTGACAAAGGACAAAGCTTCGTTCACGGTCCCGAGCAGCTGGGATTATCTCCAGGTCGGACACGCCCGTATAGAAAGGACGAAATTCCACGGTCGAAATTGTAAACTGTTTTCGCCCTCATGGGGTGGTTTTGATTGGAAAATTAAATTGCGAAGAATTTGCGGCCTGTAAAGTGGGGAGGGGGGCTGGGTTTAACTCGATTCCCACTCCAGGGAGGAGGATAACGACGTGTAAGTCTGATTTACATGACTGTAAATATAATACGGCTCTGTATTTACATTTCAAGAGGGGTTGGGCCGGAATCTGGGGTTTCAAAGGGAGAATTAGTCACCGTTTTAAAAGCAATTAGGCCAAGAGGAACACTGACGTCACTTCTGCCTTACATACGGGAACTCTTAATTTCCAGTTCTTCTCTCGGACAACAAAACTTCCCGAGTTTATAAAAATCCAATATGAATTTGAATATAAAAATCAGTGAAAGAACATTTTTCTGCCGTCGTCATTAGCACTCCTGAATTATTTTATTTTTTTCACCATCTTTGTGTAAGCTCTCTTAAGTCTGTTAGATCTAGAAAAATGATGATTACGTAGACTTGTAAGAATCGACTAATTAACATTGTCCGATCTAACAGGCCAGAGCCAATGATAGGTTAGGTCGAATATGTAGTCACATTGCAATCCGTTAGGGCGTAGATAACCAAAATGGCAGCCACGAATTTAACAGGTGTTTTTTGTTTACATATATTTTTATTCTTAAATTAGCATTAATTAAATCAGACAAAAAGAAATTTCTTTTAACCTAACATTTAACATTGGCCCGTTAGATCGAGCAAAGTTAACCAGCCGAGTCTTACAAGTCTACGTCAGATGTTTCTCGATCTAACAGGGCCTAACAGACTTAACAGGGGTAACACAAAGATCGAGAATACCCCCTTACATCGTCATCACCAAAGCCTGTTTATTATGAGAAAACAGCATACCTGAATATAGTACCTACCTGGTCTCTCTTCATAACGAACAAATATAATTGTTTTTAATTTTGTTTCTATATTGTACAATATTTCTAACTGCTATGCTTTCCCATAATAAACAGACCTTGATCATCGTCGAAAGCTTGGCAAAAACCGAAAGCATTTTCGTTCCGTTGTAACCTCGCCGAAGATCCTTTTTCTTCGTAACATAATTGTATGAGTTTAAAAAGTTAGAATAGTTCCTTAAGGAAGGCTTTACGTCTAACTGCCATTTGGCTGTCGAGAACGAGGGTGAAGAAGTTCCTACCAATCGATTCCTTAGGAAGCGTTCCATCTTTGGGCCTACATTGGGGAGAATAAGTGGATGAGGTACTGCGGACATAAAAAATTGATTTATAAATAAGTGATGAAGGCGTGACAAGTAAATGACTGGCCGACCTCCCGTTTCAGGAGGGATAACAATATTTCCACCCATGACGGCCCTAATGTCATTTGGGCCACTACGGAAGTCGGAGGGATGTAATTCTATACGTGTTGCAATTGGAGCGGCCCGGGGGATTCTTTACGCCGGTTTTCACCTCTTGAACAAAACCGCAGTAATGACTGTTGTTCTCGTTTGGACGGTGGAAAAGGGGTGGGTGGAGATGGGCGACCCCTCAAATGACGCCAATAAAAGCCCATTCCTGAAGGGTCGATCGCCCCCCCCCGGTAGTTAACCTAGGCCGGGTGAAATTGCCTCTTTACGCATTAGCTTGTCCGATTTGACGAAAAAACGGAATCTCAGTGTTATCCATCTGAAAGAATAAAAGCGACTTACCTTTGACAGACTTTGAGGGGAGGGGCTGGTCGCGGTTCCAGGGAGGATCCCCGTGACCGGAGAAATCCCGTAGTTTGAGGTAGGAGATGGTGAGCCGGATGATGGAGGCCTTGTCCAATTGGGAGGTGATGGCCGCCGGGAGAGGAAGCATTTTGGCCAACTCGTAGAACTCGTAGTTCTCCTTTCCTCGGCGGGACCTGGCCGCGTCCCGCGACTTCTCTTTCCGCAGTTCGAGGATACTGTAACAGAAAACCAAAATAAACTGTTAACGCCCATTGCGTGAAATCAACGTATAATAGCATGCTAAAGCATTAAAAGGAAAGTTACACCAAAATTTTACCTCTTGACATAAGTACTAAATGACCATAAATTCTCTCGTTATCATTTTAACTTCAGTTAATAGTTCTAACAAAACTATAATGTATAACAATCTTTGTGAAACTTGAAAGGTTTAACAAAAAATGGAAGATAATACGATTAAACTAATTCACCGTTTTCAAATTGAAGGACTGGGGTCGATGAGTTGTTTACAGCGACGCTTGTGGGCCTCTAGGTCCGTTATACTTATGTTGTCGCTGTTTTTGGAACTTTTCTGATCACACCCATTTAATGATCTCTAGTTTAATATAATACTGCCTCCATACATTTTCTATAAAAGGTGTTTCTAGAAAGATGAAAAAGGCTGGCGAAAGTTATTGCTCAAATATGGACGTATGAGTCCTTAAATATATGCGAGAGAGCTGATTGTTATTGATCCAAATGTTTACAAAGCCTGACCACTGATTACAATCCAGTAAGACCATTTTTCCGAGAGTCAGGGCCCAATGGCAGAAGTTAGTGATACCAATGACCTGACCCTGACCTGGATCCCTGGGCGTTCGGGACATACAAGCAATGAGAGGTCGAAATGCGGGCAGAAAAGGGAGCCAATATGAAATCGTTCGTTATAAAAGAAAAACGCTTATGATTTTGAGATCACATCCCCAAAATAGTCATCACTAGCGTCCTTCTCTGCCTCCAGGCGCCTGAGAGAGCTATCTGGGCGATGTTGAGCCCCTGATCTTTGATCGAGCCCATCCCACTTTGATATTGGTAAACGATTTTCTATAATAAGGGTGCTTATAGAAACATCGAGAGGTTGCCTCATGGGGTTGGACTTGATATGGTGGGGTTGTGGTCAGGAAGGATATCCTCCTAAGAAGATTTGTGGACTAAAGCTAAAGTAAAAAAATATGAATTCTCAGCCGCGAACACTATTGCCTAGCACTTCGCCACAGAAAAGGTTACATTCAAAAATGGAGCCTTGATGAGTCCAGAACCGTGGAACAATACCCCAGGCTTGAAGCACGTGATGAGATTCATAGACTTATAAAGGAATTACTGGAAGATAACAAGGCACTGCCTCCTAAGAAGGTACTTCCTGCAAAAAAGGATGCCTCTTTGGTACTTTTGACTTATGACTTAAACTAATAATCATTAAAATGTCTTAGACAGTATCAGCTTAGTTAGAGAGTAATTAGCTAATTAGCTATTCTATCCTGCAGGGATGACTTATGACCTCTTCCAAAAGGCGAAAAAACCCAACTCAAAAGGGGGACAGCTGAAATCAAGTGAATTTTTGGAGATAACCAACACCCCCAACGTGAAAGGATGCCATTAGAAAAGGTTAGAAAACAAAGAAATAATATAAGCAGGAAAATTACAGCTAGGGTTGCGGTTGGACAACTGTAAATCCTATTAAAGGTTAAAGTGATTTAATAGATTCAATATAACTCTCTGATTTACAATAAAAAAAATTAAAAAATTCCCAACAAATGGGAATAATAATTATTGTTTTTAGGTAAGGTTATGGTTGAAATTGATGTATCGTGACTTCGTTCCTCTCAGACAACTCTCCATCTGAACCTACGACAGTTCGAACTTTTCCTCTTTTTGCCATTTTCGTGGGTTCGAATCCCGTCGTGACACTGATTTTTCTATCTCAACCAAAACGTCACATAAAAAGAACAATTATTTGAAAGACGTAACTTGCTCAATTTACCACTAAAACATAAATGAATTAATAATTATTTTGTAAATAATGCTTCAAAATATGATAGTACCATGAGAAAAATTTTAATGGATTCAATAGTTCTCAACAGAGTTAATGAAATAAAAAGTGGGATCATGTTAAACAAAGAGGTGGGTAATGTTTTTTGACTACGAAAGAAGCAAAAGACTGGTGTCAAAGTTTCTTCACTATTTGACAGTCGATTTTCGCGTCCAACTTAAGTTAGTTAAAACTTTGTTAATACTGCCCAACGTTTTGTTTTTCTCCACCGGATGCAGCTTTTCCCTTTTGATTCCCCCGGCTATGGGTGGAACTAAAATGTCGCCCGTGCCGCTAAGTGGTGAGCCCGGGTGGTCTCGAGAGCGCCCCGTTCCGCTCTGCCGGCCCGGCGAGGATCCAATACTCTCCGTACACCTTCCAAAAGGGCGGTTGGGAAAAAATCGAACTGTTTAATCCGATGGAGATAATCAAGGTTGGCCATAAGGCTAACAAGTTTTTTACTGGCAGTTGGGGCGCTACGTGGCCACTCTGGTGTCCACCGCGGCCGTTTTACGACGCCTCCTACCAATTGCATTAGTCAAAATTGGAAGGTTTTACAACTCGGAGTCAGCAAGGAGGTAAATTGGGACGAGGACACTTACGGAAAGAAGGGTGGCAGAGTAGAGCATAAAGTTGTTTACCTCCCTTCTCCTAAATGCATTCTTCGACAGTAAACTCCACAGAAGGAAACTCCTTTTTCCGCCTTCTATGGTAATAACTCCCAGAGGAATTTCCTCTTTCTCCCCACTAACATGTAAATTCACAATTTTCACCACAAATTAATACAAACCGTACCAATATATAATTAGTTCTTAGACAACAGCAAAACTGGGAAATTCTGATATACACAGGCAGGCAAAAAATTCCACCAAATTGAGTTTTTCCTTAATAAAAGAAAGTCTCATTGTTTTTACCAATTAATATTTGTTTTAAGTTATGTTTAAATTGGGAATATCAATTAGAGGAAAACAAACTTCCAAAATAAGGATAGAGGATTTTTCAATGCTTCTTTTTACGGATTTAAAATTTTTATTCAGTCTCATTTGAATCCGTAAGCTTAATTTTTAAGCTTAAAAATGCAGTTTAGTGCTGAGGATGTTGTGCGAGGAGTGGCTCTTATTGATGATGGACGTTCCATCCACACGTCCAGACGCCGTTAGACTTTTCAAGAACTATAGGGAACTTACTAGGGTAACAGAACCACATGATGACGGTTTTTTTTTACTTTAAGAATTTTGCTTGGTTTTCTTAATTTCAATTTTTAAACTTAAAGTCTAACTTTAGTCCTGAGGATGTTGCAATGATGGTGTGGCATTTATTGATGATTATTTATATGGCTATTGCCATCAGAGTTCCCTATGAAACACTGTAAGATGCTGCTCGATGTTTTCGAGAAGCAGGGTCCAACCATAGAAGGCCTGGTCCAGGATGGCCTAGTAACATCAGAACCGCACGATGACCGTTTTTGACTGAGAATTTTGCAAAACCGGCAACTTCGGTTCAAGCAATTCATCAGCTGCAGGAAGTATGAGGTGTTCAAATTTCTGAACGCACTACTCGAAGAAGATTAAATCAGTACGGATTGATTGCTTTTCGCCGTGTAACACACTCGTTCTTGTTCTTTGGACAATTGGTCAGCTGTACTTTTCACAGTTGAGTGTAGATTTGCTCTATGATCTCCCGATGGGCGTTAAAGAGTATAGAGAAGGCGAAATGAAAAGTACGAAGTTTGTACTTTTTCCCAGAGCCAACCTTTTCAATGAAGCGGGAATCTCATTGTACAGTCATAGGGAGTTGGCTGTTGTTCGGGGAGGGTCTTTAACGGCCACTCGCTATGTGCATGAAGTTTTGGAACATCATGCGTCGTCTATCTTCAATGAAATAAGCGGCAATCGTAGACTAATGCAAGATAGTGCCTGTCCACATGTCGCTCCCATAGTAAAACCCTAGGTTCAACACCATAACATCAGGGTATCAACCTGGCCAGCCCGTTCTCGAGACTAGAACACCATCGAACATTCAAATAATAAGAGCACGTCCATCACTTCCACAGATCTACGCGGAAAACATCACTCTGAGCTCTGAAGATGATGCCAATAAAGATCGAAACGTTGACCTGATAAAGAAAACACCAGACCACATCTCACAATCTCCGAGTGATCATTTTAATTTGTATTGTACTATATGGTCACATGTACTAATACACGCAAATGTAAACACATAACCGTGAGAATCATTTACATCAAATTTTTGTTGCGCCGTCATAACACATTCACACTAATAATTACATTCACTCTCGTATGCCCCAAAAAAAGAAAACATGAGATTTCTATAAAGAAAAATCTAAAGTACATCCTATCCCGCGAAAATTGAACCTAAATATTCCCTGCCGTGGTCAAAAACAATGTCATATCTGACGGTATTCCTACTCGTTCCTTTTTTTGTTCGAATGCAGAGCGACCCCTCGAACCCGGGACCTTTACTTTACAGTGATGTGCGCCGTGTCAACGCCTAAGGCTACGGTTACACTGGATGCGTATTCTGACGAGAGTAGTAGTCCGAATGCGTCCGAGCTGCTCTTCAGAACTGTCCTTCAGAACAGAGTGGTTACACTATTGCGAGTTCTGAACGTCAGTACGTTTCCGTGTTCTGGTCATAATGGACGACAGTGACGATTTTTATTTAATGGATTGCCCATTGCTTAAGTTATTATTTATGGAAGGTGGCAAAACTACACAAGTCAATGAACTATTCGCTACAAGAAAGAAAAAAGGAGAGCACTGAATGTTGTTCGAAGATCTGTGTACCAATCCTCAAGTTTTTTGAGTACTTCAGGATGACCCTTGAAACCTTTAAATATATACTCCAGGGAATTGAGGAGAATATATCAAAGCCTATAACTCAACAAAAATTACAGGGGCGTTACTGTCCCACAATGTGGCTTTTCGTCAGAACGGATGCGAAAAAACAAACTGATTTGAACGGTGGAAAAGTTCTGACGAATTCGCACGTGTTCTGAAGAGCCGGTCGGGTCCAAAGTAAACACTTCCATAGCAACTACGTACTTTGATAGTTCTGACGGATTCGTCAGAACTGTTTTCGCCAGAACTCGCATCCAGTGTAACCGTAGCCTAAACCGTTGCGGCCACCGACGCCCCTTTATAAGGAGCCAAGGAACGATTCCCTTAACTTAAGTGAAATCGAACAACGTTTCTCCTCCAGATTCTCGGGCTGTGGCACAAAAACACCGCGGGTCGACCTCCTGGCCTATTCTCAGCCGGGCGATTATGATCCATCTTCTTCGTTACTGATCATGCGAAAGCCATATCGGGGGAAGTGTTCAAGTTCCGAAAATTGGGCGAAGGTGTAAAATTAGAAATATTTTATTTGACCACCATGTACCAAGAATATATCTGGATTAGTTGGTCGATAAAGTTACAAAACATGTTCCTAAGCTTATTAATGAGAACGTCTTTAATTTTTGAATTTTTTTGTAAATATGCATTGCCAAGAAATAAAAACTGATAAAGAGCATTAATTAATTTTTAATTTTCATTTGTTACAGTTTTAACTAATCCCGTATAGTGCTAAATTGGAACTTTTGGTCGGATAATTGTCTCAAGGAGGATTGGGCTGTGTCAGGATGTCCATTGGTCCTTGGGGACTGACTGTTCTGATCAAGACCCTTGCGCCCTTGATTAGGGCTCCCTCCTAGGGGCCATCACTTAGCCTCCTCCCGATTCCGATTGGGGAAAGAATCGTAAAATTTCGGACCTTTGATATCCGAGTTGGAGCCAATTTACGTCGCCGCCTTATCCAATCGGACCAATTTTCAACCTCCGACCTCGAGTTTGGATAAGGTGATAATTCTTCCCTTTCAATATGTGTTTTTTCCAGTTGTAAAACGGCATCGGACGGGATTACCTGGCCGATAAAAAAGATAAAACGACGAGGGAAAAGGGGGAAATGATCGAGGGTGGACAATGTTTGATCCCCTGGGTGCACTTCGTGTCCTCCGACCCCTTGAGAGATGTGATGTTTTCCTGCCTTCGAAGATGCCTTTATTTGACCTCTTTCTGACCAAAAAAACAACTGTGCTGGACAACAAAAAGCCCCTCCTTATCTTGAGTCCAGAAAATGGATACAATCTTAACAATTTCTAATCTGAATGTTCTACCTGTTTACGAGACAATAGGTACCGAATTTTAATAATTCCAAACTTCCCTCACAGATTTGGTTAAATAAGAAAACATAAAATAACGTGATAAAATTTGATTATTTTGCCTAACAGACCTGCTCGATTTGAGCAAACTTCTCTTCTTTTTACAAACATACAACTAATATGAAATATAACTCTACTTCTGTGTTTCTCCACCCTTAAATCGGGAAAAAACCCAAACTACAATGACGTTTAAACATAAAAGTAATACAATAATAATATTTAATAACGTTAACAACCTGTATAAACAATGTAAAAGTGTTCTCTGTTATTTGTTGATTACTACGTTTACTGATAGTGTCACGAGCGGGATTCGAACCCAAGACCTCCCGATAACACCACTGTCACGATAGCTTAAGTGGTGGAGCAGCGGCGAATTGAGCCGAAGGTCGTGGGTTCGAATCCCGCTCATGGTACTAAATTTTATTTATCCAAAACGTTACATCAAATGATTAATTAATTTAAAGTAGATTTTGTTTATGTTCAAGTAAAGTTTCTCTCTTGCTCTCTCTCTCTCTCTCTCTCTCTCTCTCTCTCTCTCTCTCTCTCTCTGTCTTCTCTATCCCATTTTCCCTTACTCTCACTCTCTATGAGTATGAATATCTTTCCCTCGCTTCTTGTTCCTATTCTCTTTCCCACTCTTTCACCTTCTGTGATTCGCTCTTTTTCAATTGCAAAAAAAATATCTCGAACCAAACTCTCAAGGTATCTCTATCTCTTTTCCTCGCGTTAGGTATCTCTCGTTCTTTCCCTTTCCCTCTTCACGCTATGTCTCTCTCTCTCTCTCTCTCTCTCTCTCTCTTAATCTCTCTATATAATTATCTCACTCTCTTTTCTAACTAACTAACTATATCTCTTCCTTGCTTTAATGTGATTCACTTTATTTCCCTCTCACTCTTTCACCCTCTGCCACTCATTCTCACTCGCTCTCACTCTTTCCCTCTCAATCAATTCCCCATTCCCTTTCCCTCACTCTCACTCAGACTATCTCTCCAAAAACTCTCAAATCAAATTCTCAAGTTCTATCTATCTCTTCCCCTCGGGTGATGTTGATTCGTTGTTGATCTTTCTTTTTCACTCTTCACGCTGTCAGTCACTCACTCCCTCTGTCCCACTATATCTCGCTCTCTCTCTCTGTCACTCGTTCTTTGTCTCTCTCTCACTTTTTCCCTTCTCTCTCTCTCTCTCTCTCTCTCTCTCTCTCTCTCTCTGTCTGTCTGTCTGTCTGTCTGTCTGTCTCTCTCTCTCTCTCTCTCTCTCTCTCTCTCTCTCTCTCTCTCTCTCTCTCTCCCTTACTTTTTCAATCTTTCTAACTCGTGTTCCCCTGTCTTTCTCTATTAAACTACTTATCACTTCCTCTCTTTCCTTTTACTCTCTCCCCCTTTCCCCTTCATCCGCTTCCTCGCTCTTCTTTCCTTCTTCTCCTTCAGCCCGTCACTTCCTACTTAGTCTCTCCCTCTCGCTCAACCAGTATTGTTTTATTTTTCATAAGCGTTATAAATCTAAAATTTCGGCAAGTTCCCATCGAATTGTTGTTCCGAAAAAGCTTTATGTTTGGAAAATGTAGAGGTTTTGGCCAAACTTGACTTGCAGAATTCAAAACTTTTAGATTATTTTTGTAGGAAATTCCAAAAACCTATAAAATATCATTATTCAGAGATGGTGAGATGCTGGTGTGAGGTAGGATTTAAAAAAACAGTTTCTTTATCGTGCCAACGTTTCGATCTTTATTGACATCATCTTCAGCGCCTTGGCTTTATAATCATCTTATACATGTAAGACTTGAATATGAACTTATACAATGATGTCCACAATATAGAAATTTTGGGTTTTAGGTCATCAAATTGGATGAGAAAGATGATTATGAATGGTAATCTATCAAATCAAAAATGATGAGGAAAATGATTGTCCTAACCTTCAGCACATGAGCAATATTATTTTATTAATTTTTTGATATTGTGTCGTGATATGTAGGTAAACGGACCGTAATAAAAGTAAAAAGTTTGTTTCTTAAAAGCAATAGGACATTTTATGTAGTAAGTTGATGTTGTAGTTATTAGCATAATAACACAGAAATGAACAATCATTATTTTTGATGAAGTCAATTCCAGTACTCAGTAGTACTTTGGGTAAAATTGCATTTTGAAGGGTCGGATAATAGTAGGTATTCGACGTCAATCTTACCGGTCAATAAACGGGTTTTGTAAACTGACAGAGGCCAATTCAAACTGAAATTGGCAGCCCTTAATTGAAGGGAATTAATCAACAGAACGTGGAGCAAATCAGGCACTGATTCAAATTATCCAGTGCGCTTTTGGATAAAGAGGGCCAAGTGCGCTTTAACAGCCCTCGGCTCCCCTCTTCACTCTTCCCTTTTGTCCCTTTTATCCCGAGATAACCAGCATTGTGAACCGCTAACCAGCCGTGGAGTCATTAGCATGAGCAACAGGCTCTCTCTCTCCACGGTGGTGCGTCGCGTCTTCGCGAACAATCGATACCGGGCGGACCGCAGCCGGGGCGGTCAGCGGGCGTTTGGATTCTATTGGATTACCGCTAACAAAGGTCCGAACCGAGGGAAGAGCGAATTGATTGCTCTGACAGGTAAGTCGAGGAGCGAGGGCCGGCCTTAATACGGTTAAGCCTCCCGGGGGGCCCCACACCCACCCCTCACTGCACAACTGCTGACATAACACTTAGCCCTTACAGACTGGACAAATATTCAATTTATGTCGACTTTTTTTTTTTCAACAGCCACCTTTTATAAACTATTTCTCATAGTTTATAAATAGTTAAAGCTATCGAAGCAGTACTGGATAAAATATAAAAACTGGAAAACTTACGATTAATTTTAGGTGACTATAAGTCATTTATTAAGGCAACAATGATAGAATAGATGGGCACTGGAAGACTCATAAGCGCTTTTATTAAAATAATGTACGATTATTTTGTACATCCTGCAGTTTCCCATGTTAGGCCTTCTAGCATTCCCACAAAAAATATGGCGAACTTATAGAAAGTTTATGGTAGTAAATGAATGAATCATGTCGTCATCTATTCCCATTAACAAATAATTAATTAATCGCAAAGTAAAATATGTGATTTGTGGAGCGACATTGCATCAAAAAGCATGTAGAATGTAGTTTGGAGACACTAGGGTTATCAACAATCTTTGTGTTAAATCTGTTAGGTCTTGTTAGATCGATAAAAATGATGAAGTACACTTGTAACAATCGGCTATTTAACTTCGCTCGATCTAACAGGCCAATGTTAAATGTTAGGTTAAAATGTAGTATCATTTCTATCCGTCAGGGCGTAGGTAACAAACATGGCAGCCATGAATTTGACAGCTGTTTTTTGTTTACTCGTAGTTTTATTCTTAAATACGCATTAATTAAATCAGATAAATAATTAAATACAGTTCTTTTGTTGATTTCTGACATTAATTTCTGTGCTTTTACTCTCCATCCATAAACGATCCACCACCTAACCTATAAAGTTGTGGGCTGTTAGATGTTAGATATAGGTTAGGTATGTCGGCACGATTTTGAAGAGTGTCATTTCTTAGTACTTTTCGAATGTATATATCTCTTCATTTGGAATGAAAAAGTTGATTAATTTTTTTTAACTTCTGGCATCTTACAATTTAACGCAAAAGAAAAACATAATCAACAACAATAAGCCTTCAAGGACTGTTACAGCTTTATTTTTGGTTCTACCAATCGCCACGCGCAGCATTAACATTTAACATGCTAAGAAAAAAGATGGGGGCGTTCACGATCTTACTACACATTTCTCTATTCTAGACTCGAATTTCGAGTGAACATCTTACAAACATCGTGAATGTTGAATGAAAACGGTTGTTTTGTGTAAAGTTGAGTATTTCCTAGTCCTCTTTCATAAAAGTATGTTAAAAAAAATAAAAAATTACGAATTAATCGTGAGCGTTTACTGAAATAACCCAAAACTCTACAGATTCTTGTGATGCGGAAGGGTTTACCGTACAAACTACTCGACTGGCATCGCGTAGTTGGGTTCGAACCAATTTACTCTAACTATTTCATAAAATTTCCAATTAGAATTCTATTAGATATGTTTTAACTCCCTACACGTCGGACCTTTCTGAAGAGGGGGTCGGAACCACTTTAAAACGCTTTTTCCAAATTGTTCTCAAATGAAAGTACAAAGGCAATGCCGGGATTCGAACCCAGAACCGCTTGCCATGAATTTAAAACACCTCATCATTACTACACCGTGAACTTCGCAAAATATCCAGTCCTGAACTATGCTTCTGAAAAGTCTTGAAATATTCGAAGCAAATAGCAACGTTAACCGCTAACGGATGTGAATCACTCAATATTGATCAGCACAGATCCGCCCCTATATATTTTGGCTTTATTTTATCATTAATTTGACGCATAAATAATTTATTTTTAGTATTTAAAATTATTCAGCTTTTAACAAATTTTAACACTATCCGAAGCGAACGCGAAAAATCTCTTGTACACATCTTGTAATCATTTGCCTAGTCCTTTTTATCGTGAAATGAAATCTGTACAGAGGACGAAATATTTTGATAGATGAGTCCGCATATTCTCGTATCTTTTGAATATCAACGAAAGAACATCGTTCAGACTGATGGGCAAATCTAGATTTTATTCTTGCGGTATGCCCCTTTTCCAATCATAAACGATTGCATCATTTCAACCCGGTTCGTCTTTACGGATGTTATCTACGGAAAGAAAGTGAAAAGTCGTGATTAATTAATATAAATAATTATTCGGAAATCGTGAGATTCGGTCTGATGTGACGTAGGTTTCGGAAAAAAAAATTTCCTTTATCGTGTCAACGTTTCGATCTTTATTGAGATCATCTTCAGCGCCTGGGATTTACGAACATTGTTTTCATTTAACAAATGTAGAATGTGGAAAAAAGTGAGTACAAAATACTCGGTTCAAAATTTTTTATTTTTGTTTTCAATCAATGCTTTATAATTTTCCCAGGCACTGAAGATGTTCTCAATAAAGATCGAAACGTAGGCACGACAAAGAAAATGTTTTACTGAAACCTACATCACACCAGACCGCATCTCACGATTTCTGAATAATCATCGACTGAGGGTCACTAATCACCGCACAATGCACTTGTTAGTGACAAGTTGTTTCGTAATATGTTAAGTCTTGAAGAGCGATCAAGACTGAGGTAAATTAGAAAAACATCTTTTCCCTTTTCTGCCTACGTTTCTATCTTTATTCGGGGTCATCTTCAGAACCTGAAGCTGACCCAAATAAAGGTCGAAAGCCGGTAAATGAAAAAGGTGTTTTTTCTTAACTAACTCATTATTGGCCAATCCTCACAACTTCTAACATTTACAATCGAGAATTGTCGACAAATGGTAGAAAATCCGCTGGAAACAACACTAACAGTTTTCTTTGATTTATGTAACAATGATGACTCTCAACAATTTTTAACAAAAACAAACAAAAAAACGACAATTGGCAACATGATAAATATGAAACGTTCTTAGGAGAAAAATCAGAGTAAGAACTTGATAACTTAAGAAAAACAGAGTAGCAACAAACTACGGATATTTTTTATTTTCAACAAATTGGGCAATTGTGGCGTTGTCGTGTAGACAAAGTAAAAGAATGGACCTAAAACTGTGCCTTGCGGGAAAACCACTAGACACAAATAATTAGAGTAATTGAGACTTTACTGCAACTTCCGTAGGGTGATTGATGATTAGTGAAAATATATATTTCTAGGTTTCATTTGCATAAATAAAAAAGCATAAATTTTTTTATGAGGGTATGTCCCATGCTTGATAAATATGAAACATTCTTAGAGGAAAAAAGTTCAGAAGTAAGAACTTAATAACTTAAGAAAAACAGATTAGCAATAAACTACGGATTTTTTGTAGTGTCAGTAAATTGGACTATTGTGGCGTTGTCGTGTAGACAAAGAAAAAGAATGGACCTAACACAGTGCCTTGTGGGAAACCACTAGATACAAGTAATTAGTTGGGGTTTTACTGCAACTTCTGTAAGTTGATTGATGATGAGTTCTGCCTGACTGATGGGCTATTAGTTTGTGTTGGTTGATGAGTTTCAAGTTCTCTCTATGCCCAAAGCCTTTTCCGTGATTGTAGCAGGAACTTATTTTACTTTAACGGCTTTCATGGCTCAAAATGAAGCTGACCGTTACACTTTCCCCGACTTTTTGATGCTTTAAACAGCTTTCCAACGACCGTACTCAATTTAGATTGTTCAACTATGCCCATTGCAAACGGAAGATATGAACCATTTTATCTCAATGGATTCAGCAGTAAAAAGCATTCGGATGGATTACAGGTTTTCCTCGCCGTCCTAATCTCCCAAGGGGGATAAGGGAAAATGGCTTGTGAAGGTCACTAAAACACTTCTCACCCTCGGCCCCACGTCGGTATTGAATATCCGATTCCCCCGGGGAGGCGTCCTTCCTCCGGGGCACGCCTGATTACCCCCGGGCTACCGGCCGCCCTGACTAATGAGCCAGGGTCTTTGAAGGTGCCGTGGGCAAAAACAGGGCTTGATTCGGGAGTTTTTCAAAGGGCCGTCTCAGTCTGGTAGCCCTTCGGTATTCTTACATTACCGTAAATCGACAATTTTCCTTTTTCAAATGGTCAGAACGTCTGCCAGGTGAACGGAAGGCTTTCTTTTTTGAATTTCTCATCAGCAAAATTGGACAAAAAAGGTTCTTATTTAAAATTTAAAAGGACTAATTACTAAATTGTATTTTTTTAGAAACTTTCTTCTTCACCTGACCTGATTTTTGCAAAAGACTCAAGTTGATTCTTTTCTAACCTTAATAAAACTTAATGTTTATGAGGTCCAAATATTGAGAAATACTGATTTAGGTTTCGGAAAAGGTATTTTAAATTAATTATAGTTTATATTGTCCCACAGTAAAACTGGTGTCTTCAGCTTGTGTACCTGTCAAAAGAAATAGTTCGGAATGCAAATGAACATATATAAAAGTTATTCTATGTATGTTACATCGTTTTGTCAAAAGAACAAACAAAAAGCCTGAAGATGGGTGAAAGTTTTCATTATTCATGAAATGAGTTGTGTATCGGTAACTTTCACGAGGGTTTCCCTTTGTATATCGGTTAAAACGACAGTCGTTCAAATTTATCGCACCAGCATGCTAGATAGAATTGTACATATTCTAATTTTCTTATCCGCTTCGGGGGGGAAAAAATGGAGGTAAATGACATCCGACGGCCGTCGGCTTCCCTTCCGGGCCCCGTAACCGCCGTATAAAGAACTGCAAAGTATGAAATTGGATGCGAAATTTACCGACATGAATAATGGATCCGGGCGAATCAATTACAGAAGCGGTATTTTAGATGTGATCGCAACATTTTACCGATTCCTCTGCCCTTTTCCACCCCGGCTAATCACTATAATCCCCTTTGCTAATTTTCTAATAAACGACTTCCCTTCCAATTAAATTTGCCCCGATTCCGAGCAGGCCGGCTTTTCCTATTTCACGGAGTCTTAGCCGGTTTAATCGCGTATTTTCTAATTAATTTCTTACCTTTTATTGTGGAATTTCTCTCTTTGGGTTTCTTTTTCTTTGTAAGATTTTATTAGAAACTCTTTGGAGGCGGCTTTGAAAACCCCGAAGTCGATAAATTAATATAATAATATGTGTAACCATAAAGAATTTGCAAATGGTAAACATTTTATGACTGTACGTCCCATGATTAGCGATGCAACAACGAACATGCAACGTATTTCGGAAAAAAAATTTCATAGAACTCAAAAAAGTAAATAATATTGCGTAAACATATCAAACCAGCAACAGATTAGATATTTCAGTTATTAACAAAAGTTATTTATTTTTTGCATTTCTGTTTTTCTTCTCGTTTTTATATGCAAATTTTTCATCAAGC
>CM077109.1:18126149-18144193 GCA_039619505.1 Cimex hemipterus | reverse complement strand
AAAAAAAAATCAGAGGAAGAACGTGATAACTTAAAAAAATAGAATACCAACAAATTACAGATAATTTTTAGTTTCAGAGTTTAATTATTGAATTTTTTTGCATTTCTGTTTCCTTCTCGTTTTTATATGCAAATTTTTCATCAAGCTTAAAAGTTTTTTTTTTTCTTCTGTGTTTAGTATGTACTGATGTTGTGTTTTTTCCTCTTTCTAAGTTTCATTTGCAAATATAAAAAAGCTTAATTTTTTTTATAGGGGTATGTCCCATCCTTAAATATTAAAAGTTCTTCGGGAAAAATAAACAGAATAAGAACTTGATAACTTAAAAAAACAGAGTAGCAACAAATTACAGATTTTTTTTAGTTTCAGAGTTTAATTATTGAATTTTTTTGCATTTCTGTTTCCTTCTCGTTTTTATATGCAAACTTTTCATCAAGTTTAAAAGTTTTTTTTTCCTCTGTGTTTAGTATGTACTGATGTTGTGTTTTTCCACTTTCTAGGTTTCCTTTGCATAAATAAAAAAAAACATAAAAATTTTTTATAACCGTGTGCCCCATGCTTAATAAAAAAAATCAGAGTAAGAACTTGATAACTTAAAAAAAATAGAGAAGCAACAAATTACAGGCATTGTTTAGTTTCAGAGTTTAATTATATATATATATATATATATATCATATAAGTTAATTCATATTTTTGTATCTTCTGTGTTTAATATGCACCGATGTTGCATTTTTTCCACTTTCTTGCATTGCAGTTTATTTGCATATATATATATATATATATATATATATATATATATATATATAAATGCAAACGGTAAACATTTTCTATGAGGGTATGTACTGCTTTGTACATATGAAACGTTCATATGAAAAAAAATTCAGACTAAGAACTCTACGTCTATATGGAAAGGAATGGTCAAATTTTCTATAAATTAACCAAAGTAGCAAAAAATTACAAGCATTTTTAGTTTCAGAAATTAGTTATTAAAAACATTTATATGTTTTTTGCATTTCTATTTTTCTTAGTTTTTTCCCTCGTTTTCAAGCGAGTTAGAAATATATTGTTGTTTGTTATGTATGTATACTAATACAACTTAGGAGAAAAGAATTTTCAATCAGAATCCACCCACATTCTAATCGGAAAGTATAGCAATAAATTACAGACTTTTTTTTAGTCTCATATATAAGTGAAGAAAAGCATATAGATGCAACAAACCAGGCTTTTTCCTCACTTTTTTATACATTGAAATAAATGTAGAAACGAGAAGAGAAGCATATATGCTAGATGAAAAAACAAAAAAAAAAACCAGGGTTTTTACCCTTTTTTATACATTGAAATAATTGTAGAAACTAGAAGAAAAGGATATATGCGATGCAAAAAACCACGTTTTCCCCTTTTTTTATACATTGAAATAATTGTAGAATCTAGAAGAAAAGCATATATGCGATGCAAAAAACAAATCTGTACAACTGACTTCGAAATGGATTTGATGTACGTTTTTGTTTTTTGTTTCTAGCATACATGCTTTTCTTCTGCTTGCTACATTTATTTGAATGTATAAAAAAGAGGAAGAATGCACCAAAAAACTACTGGAAAGTAACCGCAGCAAAACCAGGATTCTAGAAATTATGAATGATGGAGTGAGTGTGGAGTTCAATCCTTAAAAAAAAAAAAAAGAAAAAAAAAAAAAAAAAAAAAAAAAAAAAAATGGTCCTTACTCATATTAAGTTATTAAGCTCATCGTCAGGTTGATGTTTCTCGACATAAAATAACCCATCAACCCGACGATGAGCTGAAGTGGATCGAATGGCTGTGAGTAGGGGCCATCTTTTTAAAAAGAGGGATCAAATCAGGATTCTTGTTTGACCTAAGAAGACAGACGCTGCCGAGTAGAAGTGTCCGCAGAACACTTTTATTTTGTGGTTTAGCAGATGTTGATTCTTGGAACTACGACAGGAGAACCCATGGCGATTTATAAAATAAGAGTAAAACAATAGATTTACTCAGAGCGACGTGCAGAAGGCCTTGTGGCGTCCTCATTTATACATAATTTATAGACATGGCTAATACGGTATAGAACGTTCAAAATTCTAATGTTGAATCATTTTCTTTAATCGGCTTTATCGACTTGGCAGAATTTCAATTCTCCTATTGTAGAACATGGGACAATATACAATTTATCTTGTTTTTTCTTTCTTTCTATGTTTATTTAAATGTATAGAAAAAACGTATTTTGTTTCTGTTTTCCAGCCACGTTGTGGTGTTTAACGATAAAACGATAACCAACTCTCCCTTTTCTTCATCTTAATTAGCTAGCCTTTCTGTACCTCATGGTCTCGTCAATCGTGGATAAAATAAGACAAATAGCAATAAATGTACAGCAACATAGAAACGAGGACAAAAATCTGATTAGCACTCACACTCCGCTTCCTCGGGGTAATTGGGTCTCCTTTCACGCTAATAAATTACTTTCATACTGTATTCTTTGAAACTTGTATGAATATTTTGTATTTAATAATTTACTTAAAAACAATAGTAACTTAAAACTGTAAGTAAACCATATCAAATAAAGCTTTTGATCTATCTTCTTTGCAATATTTAAAGTATGAAATTAAACCCCCCTAATATTTCTTAAAAACTTCAGTTTTGATTAATTTTCAAGTTCAAGACCAATAAAACTGATCTATGAAATTTATTTTTCACGATAAAATCTATTTTAGATAGGTATATTCGGTCTTTTAAGCCGATTAGAAATCTTTAGAGTTAAAATTCACGTTGAACAATATTTATAAGGTTATCCGGTGTATCCTGATTGGAGACCTCATAGACTGCAAAAAACTACCAAATTTTTTTGTCTGTCATTCCATCGATTTCCAAACTAAAACAGTCAGCATAACTAGAATTAAATGTTAAAAATTAAATTATCATTAAGGAGTTGATATTAAAGATTAAACTGATTTTTTTTAACGAATCTGTGGACGAATAATTGTGATGAAGGGAGAACGAAAAGACCAGCACAAATAAGCTATGAAAAATCGATTTTTTAAAAACCTAAATTTTATTCGATATAGAATGAAGTTAGTGTTAATAAAAATAAATAGAAAAGAAAAAATCGCAAGGATCAGAAAATCCACTATATATGCAGATATTTATATTTTTTGGTGAAAGGGCAGCAATATCGCTACCATCTGTAAAAGGGTCGGTCGTGAGGCGAACGATGCCATCGTACGTGTAAAGCCGGCCGACCTTGAAGACGTGGTTGCTCATTGAGGAGGTGGAGGCGGCTGCGGGCGGCGGAGGCGGCGGCGGAGCCGGGGGTGGAACGTGGCCGGCCCGGCATCGGCGCGGGGTGCGGCTAAGTGGTCAATACGCACGGGCCGCACGTAGCCTGGACGTGAGTCCGGGGGCAGCACGTCTCCTCCAACTAGACAACAGTTATGTATTCCACCGCCGTCATGTCTTAAAGCTGAGGGGACGACCTACCCGTTATACAAAACAAACCCCCACTTTTACCCCATTGATTTCCTCTCTACAATCCGTTGATGAACTGCACTGATCAGACAAACGTTATCCGGATGTTCAACGTTTTCTTTCTCGGTCTTCACTGGGAGCAGGCAGTAAAGACATCATATCTGCCCAAAAGTCGCAGTTTATTAACTTAACAGAACAGTAAGGATATGACACAGAGATTATCTGTTTACATCTCTCTACCTCGTCTAGGCCATGATAGTGATGACTAAGGAAGATTTCAGTTTTGATGTACCGCGCCCTTTAAGAGCTATTATATACTGTCTTGTACTTAACACTCCCAAAAGAACCACATCTGTCTCTGTGTTGGAATTTATTCCGCCTTCTTTGCGCTACACCGTCTAAGTTAACCGGCCTTTCTGAGATGTCCTTTGTGTCTGCCCGGTATTCTTAATTCTTGTATCGCCCGGCGGAGATTACCATTGTGCACTCATTCTCATCTTTTTCCTCTTGGTTCTGTCAGTGATGACATCATTCGCTACCCTCCACCTCTGCATGCGTTGGGATCCAATCGACGAAAACTGTTTTCGGTGCTCTTGTCTCTAATTAGCTGTCTGACATGGCATCTGTTTATTATGCCCCTCTGTTCCGTTTGGCAAGAAAATGAGACAAGAATGCAGCCTCCAGGGGCTTTGTGTTCTTGATATTTTTGCCAAATACACCTCCTGCTTCCTGTACTTAGCATTAGATAACAATAAAAAGTAACAAATCCTGATCAGCTTTGGTTTAAGCATCCTGAAGTTTCATCCCACAAAGTAATAAACCCACTGGTTAAAAATGGCCGCAGCTCTGTCCAAAATTTTAGAAAAAAAGGGACTGGCCTAATTTTTTCAAGCATAAACAATTTAGGAATATTTTAATGAGATTATCACGTTAATCATAATGTGTGGTGGTTAGTGACCGTTAATAGATGATTATTTGGAAATCATGAGATGCGGTCTGGTGTTGAGGAAGGTTTCAGAAAAACATTTTCTTTATCGTGCCAACGTTTCGATCTTTATTGGGATCATCTTCAGGGCTCACCTTCTTACGCAGATCCTGTTACGCAGAAAAAACAACACTCTGAGCCCTGATGATGATCCCAATAAAAATCTAAACATTGGCACGATAAAGAAAATGTTTTTCTGAAACCTACATCACACCAGACCGCATCCCACGATTTTCCAATAATCATTATGCATAATACAGTTAATCTTTATGTAAGGTATTGGTTGAGATGAAAAAGCCAGTGTCACGAGCGAGATTCGAACCGGAAACACCCTACATAAAGATTAATCAATTAAAATTATTTGTTCGGACCACAAAATCTAATGTAAATATTCATAATGTGATTTTATTATCGATGAAATGAGCAAGTTCCTAAATAATTAAATGCTCCTTAGGAAGAAACAGACAATTAAGGATAATTAAATACTCCCGAATTTTTAGCGTGAAAAAATGCAAAATACTTATCTATTTATATTTAACCAAATTTTAAGCTTTTTATAACTCAATTAGCATTATTAATGCAATTTCTATTTATTGTGAGACAAATGCTTGTTAAAAATTATGAGAATAGTTGTAAAATTTTAACAAATGAAGTCACAACAACCATAAAATAACCTAAAAAATCTTGTTAAGGTCGACTATATGAGATCAAATCTCATTTAACGCCATAATTTTCATTAAATTTCGTTTAAATTACCATAATAATGATAGATTTTCCTAGTAATTTCTAAAATTATAGTTCCCTTTTACTAAAATAGATGTGCATTGTGAAGATTTTTTAAAATTACTCACTAATATCTTCTTGCAAAGCGCACAAATATATTGTTATTGACGAACAGATTATCCGGGATAGTTGATTTGACAACTTGAATATTTTTTGACAGTATTACCAAGTATCGGCCACTTTTTCACTTACGAACACTCTAGATCGAGGTCTTGGAGAAAAAAAAAGCAAATTCTGTTTTTACTGCCAGGATTTCGACCTATTTTAAAGTCATCATCAGGGCCTATGTTAATTTCACATGATGATAAAAATATTTGTATAATTGGTTTAACAGTCAATAAAACTATATAGAACTTAGAATTTACAGGATGACCGTAAAAAATTAAACATGGCAGTCTATAGACATATAATATAAATTGTTTGTACAAATGTTTTCCATATCCCATTATATTTCGTGATCATTGACCTAATAATTTATTTCAATTAATTAATATTTATGTAAGGTGTTGGTTGAAATTAAAAAGCTAGTGTCACGAGGGGGTTCGAACCCATGACCTTTGATTCATTACGCAGCTGCTGTACCACTCGAGCTATCGTGGTTTCGATCCACTCGGACACCAAATTCCCATCTCAACCTACCGTTCGAATTTTCCTTCATTTTTGCCATTTTTTTTCATATTCAATTTGTTGTGAAATTAATATGGGTTCTGATGATGACTTTCGAACAGGTCGAAACATGGCAGTAACGACAAAAATTTCTTCTTTAAGACCATACCTTCCGGAGTGTTGGTAAATTCAATTTTAACTTTTGATCTTCATAAACGAAGTATTCAGAAGTAAATTGATCTAATCGATTAATATAGGTAAATCAAAACAAAAATTGCTTTCTTTGTTTAACGACTCGAATCAGTTTTTTGACGGGTTTGCATCACTCGAACAACTGTACCTTTTGTACGGGGACTTTATTTTTGTCAATCCAGGTCGACGCTTTAAGGGCGTTGACTTTTCGAAATTAATTCCGAGGAGCAGGCGACAGTTTTGGACATTTGACAAACGTTTACGGAGTTTGAAGAATAATGAATAACACGCGAAAAAAAGCCGGGCTACGATTTCACGAAAGTAAAGGTCTAGTATTCGTGTCAATGGGTACAGATTAGTTCGTTAGGCAACATGAAGAAGAAGAAATTTAACCTACGATATAAATCTTTCAATTAATTAAGGTTTTTAGTTGAGATAAAAAAAGTCAGCGTCACGAGCGGGGTTCGAACCCACGATCTTCGGCTAGATACACTACGATATAAAATTAAATTTTTCGAACTACAGTGATTTTTGTAAATATAGTTTTATCAGAAACCGTTCAAAAAGAAAGAGTTTTTTTGTCCGTTGTCGATACCAAAGTGGTCGTTTTGGGCCTTGGGCCGTTGTTCTGCTTCATCGTCTCGTGTAAGCGCCCGATGCTCGACCGGCCGATTTAATTTCCCTTTCCCCCTAGGATTGCCCCGAAGCGATAATTTCAGTTCCCACCTTATAAACGGAACGTTGCGACAAAAAAAGACACATCTGGTCCTTAAATTTCATGAAATCACAAGCGTAGTCAGAAGAGGGTCGTTATGTCTCCCCAAGGCTAAAGTAATACTAACCTGTGGCTCAGTCCAAATGGAAACTCCTTGCACTGTAAACAATATAAAATCAAAAGTTGGCCCCTGGATTCTATACTAAAAGCTACCCTCACATAGGTCTGAGCTGATGATTATAGCTAACCGAAGCTTACAGGACTGCAAGATAGCCCGTCACGATCCATGTCAATACTGTGACTGAGTCTTCAAAAAATTCGAAACCAACTATTAAACAAATTAATATATTAATGTATAAACATTTAACTTTCCCTGATGAAGACCTTACAATCAAGTTATTAAAGTTGGCAGAGGAAATTACATTCTTTTTCATCAAATCCATATAATAGTCATCCAATTTACAGTTATATTTCAATTAGCATTCCATTTTTTGGGTTGATATACCAGCGTGAAAACGAATTAAACTTGGTTTTATAAAGCTCTTTTCAATGTCGAAACAACTGAGACAATTTATTGTTTAAGAGCTAATAAAAAAAAAGGTCAAATGAATTAGGTAGTAGAATTGGCCCCAGGGCAAGTACCCGGGATGGGGAGAGCTCGTGCATTAGGGGTTGGATCGACAAGGAAATTTTTGGAATTGGGAAAGGATCAGTTCATTGACAAAACGAATTTTAAGAAATTGGTGTCCGAGTGGATCGAGGTCACGATAGGTCAAGTGATAAAGCAGCGGCGTATCAAGCCGAACGTCGTGGGTTAGAATCCCGCTCAAGCCATTGACTTTTTTATCCCAACTAAAAACCTAAATTAATTGTAAGATATTACTTGGTCAAGCGGACCACGAAATTAGTGACGTAGTAAGGACGTTTGACGATTTGGCTGAGGACTTTTCATTGGAAGCGGATGCCCTGATCGTCGGATGGCTAGGCAAAGACAAAAAGTTCCAGGTTGTTCTGTCAATGTCTTTACCAGTGTAGTTTGGTCGGTCAAGCCTGTTTTGGACCTAGAAGTCTTCATATGTATATATTATGCAGGGTGGGCGACCAAGACCCGAGGGGTTAAATGCCTGGGTAGACTCGTACCACATCCCTAAAAGGTCCGGGACTTGGTCAGCTCACGGAGTTGTTCTCAAACCTCAAGATTTTGGACCATTTCATCTGGGGGAGTGATTTGGTGATGTCCTCTTTCAAAGAATTCAAATCTAGACCAAGTCTTCTGTTGTGTTGGTTGCCTCTTGTCTACGAATTGCCCATCAGACGACTTTCTAGGTATAGTCCACAAAGTACTAAACTTCAATGAAATACACCACTTTGTTGTTGATGTTCAGTGAAGGACCAGAGTGTTTTTCAATATGAATGAGTGATTTTTCTTCATTCGGTTTTGTTCGCCACTTTTTGCACCGGTATTCTATTTGCTCAAGGTTTTCTTGGATATTGGAGGTAGGATAGGATTCGAGTTGTAGGACAAAATTGCAGTATCATCCGATGGCATCACGGTGTGTAGGTTGTCCAGCTGTATAAATTGGTACAAAACGCTCAAATTTGAAACTTAAAAATGGTACATCTAATCGTAACGAGACATGGGGTAGTTCAACATTGTAAAAGGACAAAAAGGATGGGATCGAGAATTCTCCCTTCTGGGACGCCTACTTATATCTAAATCAGCCAGCATAAGTACTCTGCCACATGTGTCCATCACAATAGAAAAAAAAAATATATGAGAAAAAGTGAAGACAAAAGTAGCCTCACGGTTTGAAATATGTGTTTTTATTTGCTATATATTGTAGATATGCTGTATATTGTTGTAGATTTGACAATACAAATAAAACTGATTATTTGGAGATCGTGAAGTGCGGTCTGGTGTGATGTAAGGTTCAGAAAAATATTTTCTTTATCGTGCACGTTTCGAGCTTTATTGAGATCATCTTCAGCTCTTGGGATTTACATTGTTTAACTGTAACAAATACATATAGGATGTGGAAAAAAGTGAATATATACGTATTTATAACATTTAAGCAATGTTTGTAAATCCCAGGCGCTGAAGATGGTCCCAATAAAGACCGAAACGTTGCACGATAACGAAAATGTTTTTCTGAAACCTACGTCACATCAGATCTCATCTCACGATTCCGAATTATTCTTGGATATCGGAGATAATTTGAGGTAGTCCAGCAGTATAAAAAGACAAAAAGGATAGGACTAAGAATGCTCCCTTGTGAGACGCCGACTTATATCTAAATCAAATGTAAATGTACAAAACCCTGCCATCAATATACAGTCACAATAGGAAATATATATTTATTTCAAGAAAAAATAAAGAAAAAAAATGACAAAAATACAAATATTTGTATTTATTGTATTTAGCAAAAATATTGAACTAGGATTGAACCTATTAGAATACACAACAGGCAATTTAAATAAATTCGATTTTTATATAATTCTTTTTTTATATTATAAATGAAACTGACTCAAATTATTTTAACTAGTTTAAATTGCATATTTTCTTGCTATTCCTTCTAGGTTCAAGACTTTTCTACCCTGTAGTAATTAGCTAACACAGTTTTAAACCATTTTTTGCCGATGTTTTTGGGAAAAAAATCTCATTTGTAAGTATGACCGGTTGGAATGCAGGGCCGCTGGATTCGAACCCGGGACCCTTTACCTTACAGTGATGAGCGCCGTGTCAACTCCTAAACCGTTGCCCCCCTTAAAACGATTTTTACCCCCTCCCCCCCTACACACACATTCATTAAAAAAAACATTGCGAGTAACAAATATTTAATAATCTTTTTGAGTTTCCAAAGTTTAAAATTATATCGTATTAAATTCACTAGTTTCGTGGTCCACTTGACCAATTAATATATTACAATTAATTAAGGTTTTTAGTTGAGATTAAAAAAAATCAATGGTACGAGCGGGATTCGAACACACCATCTTCGACTTGATACCACTTGAGCTATCGTGACCTCACGAGATTGATCATTGACTTTTTTTAATCTCAACTAAAAACCTTAATTAATTGTATTATATCGTATATCTGACTTCCGAGAAATCTTTGACGATTTTCACCGAAAATTAATGTTGTTTAAATCAATCGTCAGATTTCCGCGAACAGAAAGTATTTAAAGAACACCAAATATCTCAGTCAGTTTGACGTTACTTTAAAAAAAAAGTCTTTTTTAATGTAGATTATATTCAGTACCATAAAATTTTACACTTGAGATACTTTATAAATTATAAAGTATTACTTTTATAATTATAAAGAGTCGTTCATGACATTACATAGACCTTCAGAGGGTACTTTAAGTATAATGACTTTTATTAACCGTTTATGAAGGTTGCTTCAATTTGCAAATATATTTCTATTTTGAATCTGATGTAAAGTATAAACCTAAGTCGTACGATGCGGTCTGGTGTGACGTATCTCGCAGAAAAATATTTTCTTTATCTTGCCAACGTTTCGACCTTTATTGAGATCATCTTCAGCGTCTGGGATTTACAAACTTTGTTCACATTTAGCAAATACATTTAGGATGTCGGGAAAAAACTGAATTTATTTGTAAAAACTAACTGTCACTAATCACCACCCATAACTAACTTGTGACTAATTTGCGCCAAATTGGCAAAATAATTAAAGATCAATATATCTGTGTAGGGTACGGTGACCGTTTACTTTAATCCTTTGGAACGACTGAATTATTTTCTAAATCAGTGAAAAGGTTTTTTTTAAAATATAATTTTCATTTTTATTGAGAACTACGTTGAAAACTTCAGTATGCCTAATACAAGGTGTAATTATTGTGGTGAAATAGTAATGATTCTTCATTTCAATATTTCTGATTTGTAACCTTTGTTGTATAATCGTGACGCATTTATAACGCTATAAAAGAACGCCGGCTTTCAATGGTTGGGCAAGCCATAATCAGTCTATTATTTACATTCAAATTTTAAGTTAAATTAACGATTAGAAATACTAGAGTTGAAGAAACAGATACAGACCAATGGGTTTCTTCTTCTTTTTTTCCCAAATTTGATTTGGCAAGAATTAAAATAGAACATATGTCTAAATTTTCGAGTACGAAATCGATTGTTTTTAGTTATTGATTATTCAGAAATCGTGAGATGCGGTCTTGTGTGATGTAGGTTTCAGTAAAACATATCGCGCCACGTTTCGACCTTTATTGAGATCATCTTCAGTGATGAAAGTTTTTGTTTTTCGTTACACGACACGCAAGAATGGCACTCTTACGCCGACAACACTTTGAGCATCCCTGTTTCATCAGTTTTCTCATTTTTCTAGGCCAAACAGGGAAATTCTGTGGGCCAGCGATGACCCCTTTTGATCATACTTTAATTACGCCTTCTGTTTAATTACAAGCTTTTGTCGAAGGTGTAAAATCGTAAAATCATTTGCCCAAAAATCCGGCTATAAAGATTACAAGTATATTGTAAATTCCAATAACTACTAAAAATTTTTATCGATGGTTTTTGGTTGAGATGAAAAATTTGTGACCCGAGCGGGATACGAACCCACGAGTTTTGGCCCAATACGCCGCTGCTCTCTTGAGCTTTCGTGACTTCGATACACAAATTTTTCAACTCAACAACAACCTTAGAAAATATTTTTATAAAATGTAAGATCAATAACATTAAATAAATTAAAAAAGTTTGTAGTGATTACTGTCCGTCGATAATTAGTTGGAGATCGTGAGATGCGGTCTGGTGTGACGTAGGTTTCAGAAAAACATTTTCTTTGTCGTGCCAACGTTTCGATCTTTGTTGAGATCATCTTCAGCGTCTGGGATTTACATCGTTTAAATTTAACAAATACATATAGGATGTGGAAAAAAGTTAATTTATATGTATTTGTAAAAGTCAAACAATGTTTGTAAATCCCAGGCGCTGAAGATGATCTCAATAAAGATCGAAACGTTGGCACGATAAAGAAAATGTTTTTCTGGAACCTACGTCACACCAGACCGCATCTCACGATTTACGAATAATCATCGACTAACGGTCACTACTCCCCATACATTTTTAGTTACTATTTGATTGGTAAAGTACATAGATATGGTTGATACATGGTCTAGTACGTCCAGATCCTAAACACGGTTCCAGGCTGATAATTTTTTTTTGGTGTAAATTTTCAAGATTCTGAAGTTGATTTTTGTTTCTTTAAATCGACATGGACTTAGGACTTAAACTAATTTTTATGTGGCTTGGTGAAAATGTCATGAATGAACTCTTCAAATCGGACTTTATTTAATGTACTTATTATAGTAGTAAAATGATAAAACGCTGCCAAAACATTTTACTTTTAATTATTTCGCTTCTTCTGCTTTTAAAGACTAACTTTATTTTAACTTTTTTGTCTAAAAACCTACATATTTTGCGAATTCGTTTACCAAACGTTAACTTAATTTTTTGTAATAAAATAAATCATATTAACTTGCAGTTTTCACAGAAGCTTTTTTTTAGATTTGCAGCAAAATAAACATAGGCTATAATATAATACATAATTTTAGACTATTTTCTATTAAAATATTATTTATTTGGTAGACTATTTTCAAGTAAATCGTTAATTTTTTTGAAAATTAATTATTTAGAAATCGTGAGATGCGGTATGGTGTGATGAAGGTTCCGGAAAAACGTTTTCTTTATTGTACCGACGTTTCGACCTTTACTGAGATCATCTTCAGGGCTCAAATTGTTTGCTTTTTGTGTAATTGTGCCATTCTTGCGTGTCGTGTTGATAGTGCCAACTTTGAGCCCTGAAGATGATCTCAATAAAGATCGAAACGTCGGCACGATAAAGGAAATGCTTTTCTGAAACCTACACCATACCAGACCGCATCTCACGATTTCTAAATAATTATCGATTAACGGTGACAAATCATTACACACTTTTTTTGAAAACGTTTTTATTCTTTTAAATTGTGTTTATATTTACTTCGATTTAATCAAGGAAAACAGGAGTATAAAATTAAAATATTTCACAAAAATAAAACGAAACGTCGTATATCGAAGATTTCTTAAACCATTTTCAAAAAAAGCCTATAAATAAGTAGAACTAAAAGCAGGCAATTTGTTTAATTGATTTAAGAAATATAAAAGCAATAAATTCATTGCCTAAAAAACCATAAATAAAAGAAATGTATAAAAGAGATAAAATTAAAATAAAAACTGTAAACTATCAAAACTATTATATATTTAATTTTTGCAAAAGATTTCATTTTTTTATTCAAGGTATTTCAATAGTAGTTGCTACACTGAAATTTTTCAAATTTTGAGCAATTACGCCATAAACTGTGATTTAATTTTTGGGCCTGCGTGTTGAAGAATGTGCGGTTGGGTCGTATGGTTGTCGCCTGTTTTGGTACGACAAACGCGTTTCGGCTTCCCGCAGTCTTCATCGGTGAGCCAGTGTATTATTTTAATTAGGCCGGTTCTTTTGTACAATCTGACCGTACGCCACTTGAATTTCCGGCTTGGCAGCGATATATAAAAAATAAATAAACAAAAATCACTGAAAGAAGTAATTCGGTCAATAGACCACTGAACATGACAGATTTAATGAAATCCAAGTAAAAATGAAAACAGACAGGCGAATGGACACAAGATGCATCAACTGCACATCAAAATATAAAAGTATTTAAATATATTAAAAAATATTTAGTCAATATGCAGTTTTTTTTATCGAGGTTTTTCCAATTTTAGTGTACACACACTGAGGAGGAAAAGTAGTAAGTTTTTTTTTAATAGTAAATACCTTGCAATCGATATATTTTTTATTGTTGGTTGTTTACTGGCTATTTGAATATGTGGGCTAAATAAAAAATTAAACTGAGTAAAACAACATGTTCCTATGGAAACTAGGAAGAAAATATTCAACTTAGTAGGATAACTTTTTTTCTCTTGCCTTGATCCCCGCTTGGATTCGACGTAGCATAGATTTTATGAGGTTTTGAACGTGTGCTGTGGAATATTTCCATATCCCTACAACAGCGCAGTTCTTAATCCCCGCAAATTCTCTGACAACACTGAGTGCCTTTTTACCTCTTTAACATCATCCGACTACATGCTCCAAACATTAAAATGACATACTCAAAAGTAGTCGCCAACGATCCCAGCTGAGTGGGGCCTTGCGCATTGCCACGCACAAAAGTAAAACAGTCGCCAATCAGATGCAAATAAGGAACAACTTCTGATAATACATCTTCAAAGTACGCACTCTCGACGAAGACCAAGTTTGTTCGACTTTCCATAGAAATGCCAGGCCAAACCGTAACACAAATACCATAACTGTCCTCCAAACCCTACCTCGGCCATCAGAGGACCACACCGAAAATTTTAGTCCAATCTCTTCCAGACCAATTGATCCCATTACTTGCCAAACTTCACCGACTTGTTCTCTTCCTTGTCAGAACCGATGTACCAACTTCTCGCACGTAATCCATCTTCTGGAACTTCACGCTTTACGGTGCACTTTAAGCACAACAGCGGTAGAATGTCGATCACGGAGTTCATTCCTGATGCGACACGATCGCAGCCTGGATCCAGGCCTTCTTGAGTAACCTCCAGAAGACCCTTCGGGCGGTTGTTCGCGGAACGTTAAGCGCCCTGGTCACACACGCTTGATATCTCCATCTTCAAACAATGCTACGATTCAAGCCGAATCCCCTTCACTTATTACTCAAACAAATTTGAAACTTAATAGTGGTACAATTTAATAAAATCGAACCACTTGGACGTTTGAAAGAAGCTTTAATGAAAACCCAACAAAGAATAGATGGTTATACAAATTTTTATCCACAAATCCAATCAAAACACAACTGGGAGACTTTTAACTTTTTATTGGACTTGAATGAAAATATCTTTTTCTTTATCCACTTTTTTCACAGCCTTCGATGTGCTTGTTTTCTTGGATATTGGATGTTTGATAGGATTCGAGTTGTAGAACAAAATTGCGGTATCATCCTATAGGGACGCTACCTAGGGGGTCCAGCAGTACAAAAAAGACAAAAAGGATGGGACCAAGAATGCTCCCTTCTGGGACGCCTACGAATATCTAATCGACCAGCGTAAATATAAAAATATAAAACCCTCCCAACTTTGACCTTGTCCATCACAATACAAAATATATATTTATTTTAAGAAAAATTGTAGAAAAAAGTATCCTCCCGGTTTGACATTTATGTTTATAATTGCGTGTAACTGTAGATTTGACCTTCCAGTACAATGCAAATAAAAGTGATTATTTGGAGATCGTGAGGTGCGGTCTGGTGTGATGTATATTTTAGAAAAACATCATCTTTGTCGTGCTACGTTTCGAGCTTTATTGAGATCATCTTCAGTCCCTGGGATTTACACCGTTTAAATTTAACAAATAAATATAGGACGTGGAAAAAAGTGAATTTATATGTATTTGTACAATTCTAAGATTCTAGTTAGAGTACAACATCCGGTGGTTTCACGGTGTATTGGTAGTTGAGGAGCATAAAATGATACAAATCACACAAATTTGAAACTTAAAAAGTGGTATATCTTAAAAACGAATCATACCAATTGAACGTTAAAAAACTTTCGAAAAAAACCAATAAAGAAGAGACTGTCGATAAAAAATTATTGATCAAATCTAATTATAAATACAAGTGGGAGACTTTTATTTTTTTTTATTTATTTGTTTTTTAAAATTTTTTTTGAGAGTGAAATCGGTCAACAAAAGATCATGTTCAGTGGAAGGCATGAGTGTTTTCAATATGAATGAGTGTTTTTTATTTAAATTCAGACTTGTTCTCTACTTTGTGCACCAGCCAATTTGCTCAATGTTTTCTTTGATGTGTGGTGATTAATGACGTTTAATCAATAATTATTCGAAGATCGTAAGATGCAGTCTGGTGTGACGTAGGTTACAGACGTTTTCTTTATCGTGCACGTTTCGAGCTTTATTGAGATCATCTTCACCGCCTGGGATTTACAAACATTGTTTACATTTAACAAATACATATAGAATGTGGAAAAAAGCGAATTCATATGTATTTGTAAAATTCGAACAATGTAAATCCCAGACCCTGAAGATGTTCTTAATAAAGACCGAAACGTTCGAACGATAAAGGAAATGTTTTTCTGAAACCTACGCCACACCAGACTGCATCACACGATCTTCGAATAATTATTGAATATCGGAGATAATTTGGATAGGATTCGAGTCAGAGGACAACATTCGATAGTATCACGGTGTATCGGTAGTTGAGGAGACAAAAATGATATAAATCACACAAATTTTAAAATTAAAAACGGTACATCCTAAAGGGAAAAAAAAACAATTAGAAAGCTTTAGAGAAAAACCAAAAAAGAAAAAATTGCCAACAAAATTTTTTCTACAAAATCCACTTTATAAACATAAGTGGGAGATTTTTATCTGTGTTTTATTGGGTAGGATTTGAGTTGGAGAACAAAATTGCGGTATTTTCCGTTAGTCCAGCAGTAATAAAATGGTACAAATCGCTCAAATTTTACGCTAAAAACTGCTGCTTCTTAAAAAAATAAAACTAATTGAACGTTAGAAAGCTTTAGAGAAAAACCAACAAAGAAGAGATTGCCAACAAAAAATTATTTATAAAATCCAATTATAAACACAAATGGGAGATTTTTATCTGTGTTTTATTTACCTATAAGCTTTTAAAACGGTCACAAATATTGTTGTAAATTAATTAATTCATTAATTATTAAAAATATTAAAGGGGGGCACGTTTTTGCTTCTCTGTATGTTTTGTTATTTACCTACTCATCCTTTATGTTTTTTCTGATAATAATTCATGTAATCCAGACATTATTTACTTTATATATTCAAATTTTTAATAAAATTACAGAAAAAATATTACTTTCTTTCCATTTTTCCATCTTTATAATAAAGAATATTTATAAATTATTTCTAATATAATTTATCAATGCGTGATTGATAATTTTAAACGATATGAAAATTGTTGGTCAATTAAAACACGTTTGAATGAAAGGGGTGTGTTTAAAATTGAAAACATTTATATTAAGACATAATGTATATACAGTACGACATACAGGCTGAAAAGAGCGCGTTCCCTCAAACACACACATACACATAAAAGGAAACAGTAAACAAAATATAAAAAAAAAGTCAAAAAGAATAAAACTTGGTGTATATAGAAGAAATAAATAAAAAAAGTGAACATGCCCTGGCTCAACTGTATTGTGTTTGTAGGGTACATAGAGTTCCGCCGCCGGTACCAACCAGGAGTGTGTGAAAGCTGCAGCAGCAGCCGCCTGCTGTCTGTAGTCCATAGCGACAGCTTGGTACGGCAACATTACAACACAAATGAATTTGGGGGAAAAAGTCGGGGGTTTTTTTCTCTCTCTCCCTCTCTCTCTTCCACCCCTCAGTTCACCGCCCGAGCACGCCGCGCACTCCACTGACAACAGGCCGAGGGCTTCTGCCCTTCGCCCCCTCCACGCGCCGGGAGGCGCCGCCCACCCCAGCCACGCCCAATCAGAGAGGACAAAATGGTTCACCTGCCCCCCACCCCACCGGCAAGTACCAAGTTCGACAGTTTTTTCAGCGTCCGGGGGAGGCTTTTGACCCAGTCAACCCCCGCCCGCATCCACCACTTGTTCAACCTTCATAAACAAACATTAAACATTTAATTCACACAGCTTTTGTTCTAAAACACAAATATTCAACAAAAAATGATTTAATATTATTGTTGTTTTGTCATTGTAATAATTTTTGGATGAACTGGCTCAAACACAGAAACAACCAAAATCTTCTGAAATATTGTATTTCTAGGAATGAAAGTGATAGAGATTGACTGATTACTTGTTAGTTTTATTTCATCACGAAACGTTACTTCCCTTGGACCTTTTTACACTTACATCACATACTTTTACTATTCATCTAGAGTCCTTTGGTCTTTTCCAAGTATTTTACAAGGGAAATATTTTTTATTTGCGTTTTTTTTTACTAACAATTTGACGATATAATTTTTATGCTAATTTTTTTTTCTTTTTGTTGTAAATTTATAATTTTGTAGGACATAAGAATCAATCAAACAGTGAACAAAGCATAAAATAAAAATTAAAAAACAAATGGTACGTGTTAGGACATTCTTTATCAATAAAAATGACTAACGATGACAATTGTTTTATTAAAATGCAGAGACAGAGGCGGAGAGAGAGAGAGAGAGAGAGAGAGAGAGAGAGAGA
>CM077109.1:18113994-18125749 GCA_039619505.1 Cimex hemipterus | reverse complement strand
GAGTGAGAGGGGGGAGAGAGAGAGAGAGAGAGAGAGAGAGAGAGAGAGAGAGAGAGAGAGAATATAATTTTTATAATAATATAATACAATTAATTAAGGTTTTTAAGTTGAGATAAAAAGTCAGTTTCACGAATAGGATTCGAACCCACGACCTTCGGTTCAATCCGCCGCCGCTCTATCACTTGAGCAATCATAACTTAATTACTAATTAAGAATTAATCCACTTTACAAAAAAAAATTTAAATACCGATATTTTCAATATAAAAATATAATACAAAAGGAAAACTATGGAAACAAAGGAAAAAAGTACTTAAATATTAAAAAGTTAGCTTAAAAGAATGTTCCATACTACACAAAAAAAAACACAAATTTGCCAATGTTATTTTTATTACATTACTGAATAATATAAAGAAAATTTAATTTTTAAACATTATCTGGACAAATTTGTTCTCCTCAGAACGGTTTTCTTAAAATTTGATGGGTTTTATTTACCCTTGAGTTATGGGCCAGTCAGTTCAGTATCAGTGTTGGCATAAAACAAATAAATTTAGTATTTGATTATGCGTCCATTTCGTAACTTGTAGGATTGGTTAATACAATCGACAAAATTTAGACGTTGGGTCGAAGGTTACAAAAATTAATGTACTTTATAAAAGTTTTTAAAAATTAATTCACGACTTTCGCGGTCCGCTTGATCAATTAATACGTGACAATTACTTAAGGTTTTATTTGAGATGAAAAAAAGTTAATGGCACGAGCGGGATTCGAACCCACGATCTTCGGTTTGTTACGCCGCTGCTCTACCAATCGAGCTATCGTGACCTCGATCGTGGGTTCGAATCCCGCTCGTGCCATTAACATTTTTTCATCTCAACTAAAAACTTTAATTAATTGTCATTTTTAAAAATTTTTTTACGAGGGTTTGCAACAGAAGAGGTTATATCAACCCTCAGAGTGGCGGTGTTTTTGAAAAAAAGCCCATTTGTATGTCGGGTCCGAATGCAGGGCCGCCGGATTCGAACCCGGCTCCTTTACCTTACAGCGATGGGCGCTGTGTCAATGTGTAAACACCGTTACGGCCGCCCACGCCCCCAATATTAAAGTTACATCTTTTTAAATAATTTATTTGTTTCAATGGAGAGCAGTGACATAGGACGCGAGGAAGGTTGTTCTTTAAAACAAAACTGAGAGTAGTTCTATTTTAATTCTTTACAAACTTGTGAAAAGCAAGTTCATTACAATTTCCTAGAAAAGTCAAATAGAAATACTATAAATAGAAAACAGGCTACACGGGTTGAATTTCTGTCGAGTTCTCCGGTTGCTCACCTAAGAATTCACCGCACGAGCAGCCGTGATTGTGACCGGAAGTATCCCAGAAGGGAGGAGGAAATGGATCTGGTCGGTTCAAAAGTAAACCGGATGCCGCCCTGTATCGTAGACGGAGTCCTATCGCCCTTCCGCGACTCCCGTATACATACTGAGGAGGACGAAATCAACAGAACTCGACATCGTATTTATATGCAACCCCTCCCATGGGGAGAGAGGATAATAATTAAGACGGCGGCATAAAGGGTTAGGGGGTCGATCCGGGGGACACTAGATCTATTAAGATATTCTAATAACTGTCTCAGACTTGATATTGATTCCCGGGCCGGCTCTCCGCCGCCTTTTCGTCCGACCTTGGCTTTTGATAACAATTGCAAATATCGAGAGATTGCACAATTCCTCACCATCCTTGGATCAGTGAAAGGGCTAGGTAAAATAGACTGGAAGGTTATTACTAAGTGATCACTGACATTACAAGAACAACCATTAGAAATTTCCGACAATTGAAGTTCCATTTATGGTTAAAAACGAAACGACAAAGAAAACAGTCATAAGATCATATAAGTCCTCTACACTTAGTGCAGCAAGTAAAAGGAAAAACATAAATTAGTGTCCCTGTGAAGGACAGGAAGTATTAACCTGCCTTTAATAAATTAATCTATATTGCAAATATTATTAGGCAAAATTATCTAAATAAAAGTCGATTTCGCTTTCACACTGTGTTTTTATTCGGGCCGGGCAGGTTTAGGGACTATAAAATGGGCAGATAACAAATAATGGATGACAGGATTTACAAATTTACAAAAAAGAGGACGCACAGTTTTTATTATCCCCCTGGCAAAGCCCGGTTATAAAACTAGTAATATATGTAGAATGAGAGAGAGAGAGAGAGAGAGAGAGAGAAAGTGAGAGAGAGTAGTTACTTTGCTATCCGCTAGGGCGTAGGTAACCAACATGGCGCCATGAATTTAACAGCTGTTTTTTGGTTTACACGTATTTTTATTACCGAACAAGCATTAATTAAATCAGACCTATACATTTCTTTTGTCAATTTCTAACCTATCCTTATACACTCATTCATCACATCCCGTTTCCCATAAAATTGTAGGCTGTTAGAGAGGTTGGGATTTAGGTTAGGTATGTCGGCACGAATTGAAGCCTGTCATTTGTAAGTACTTTTCGAGTGCATTAATAGCATTTTGAATGAAAGAGTTGATTAATTTTCCTTTTTATAAACTTCTGGCATCTGACAATTTAACACAGAAGAAGAAGAAAAAAAAAGACTTCAAGGACTGTTATAGCTTTATTTTTCGTTGTACCAATCGCCACGCGCAGCATTGCGGAATCATTAACGTTTAAAATGATAAGAAAAGACGGGGGCTTTCACGATCTTACTGGACATTTCTTTATTCGAGTGAGACGAATCTTACAAACATCGTGGATTCCCCTAATACGGATTTAGCAGTATCTACGAAACGCACTTTCCCCAGTTGGCGCAGGTGCTGAAGGTGCTTAAAATTTACATTTTTACATAAAATAATTCAAGGTTTTTTTTTATGTCTCGCTTTGGGAGTAAAGAGAATGTAAATTTGGCAAGCGTGATTAATCGTAAGGAGTTTTTTCGTCGTTCACGAGTAACAAGGAGAATAAAGCCATATTGTTAGATAAGGAGTGCACCGAGTGTTAAGCCGGTTGTCCGTGGAGGGACGTGCGCCCGTTAGAAGCGATGGGATCCGCATCAGTCACGCCGGATGGGAAGGAGAGAATCCTTTTCCGCAAATCCACCCGGATGGTGTCATAAACTGCATTAAAAAAAGCCAAATTTCCGGACGGGAGTCGATTTGTAACGGGTGACGTTCCCAGGATTAGGCGGTAATGAGGGTCGCCGATGACGCATTGGCGGAGGTTTATGATTTGGGCAAATCCGCCCCCTTCCTCGGCCCCCCCTCCCGGCCTTTTGCAGATTTATCGGGAGGACTGGCTACCCCTAATGAGGGATTCCGAAGATGATCCCGGGGAAAGGAGCGGGACCCTCCCGGCCGACTCCTGAATTATGTATGAAGGAACCGGCCTGTTTTTACAATTTGTCTTCGCCCGGTTAAGAAGGAAAGAATCATTGACACGGCCAAACGCCGAAGAAACAACCGATAACGAGGGTTATATAAATTTAAACAAAAAACGTTTTTGAGATTTACATTTTAATTTTGAACATAAATAATTCGCCGTTTTCTAACTAAAAATTTTCCTGATTTGTAATATTTGAATTTTCTTTTTTCCCCCGGGGTAGAAATCGAAATTCTTTCGTCGCGCGCGTCCGTGTCAGAGCACCGGGGATTAAATTCATTAGAGAGGTGATTTGCTTCCTTCCTGTAGTAATCTTGGCCGATTCACGTAACGACCCTAATGGTGGTCAAATTAACCCTGTCGTTAACCGGCCTCGGGGGTGAATTTACCCCTCATCAGCCCTTCAAAATATTTTCGAGGGTGGAAACTACCTCACACCCTTCTCTCAGAATCGTGTTAAAACCAGGAACATTGTCGATGATCTGTGTTTGACCTACAAAACGCATATTAAAAATTAAAATTAAAAATAAATATTTAAAAAAATTTAAAAAAAACCTTCAGGGTTGATATGTCCTCTGCTGTAGCGAACCGTTGTTAGAAAAAGAAAAAAGTTAATCCTACAGCTGTTGGACTTTCCTTAGTAAAATCCATAAAAATCAATAATCTATCGTTTTTCGTTAAAATACGTCTGTTTAACATAAGAACGGAAGAATTAATTGTAAAAGTTTAATTGACACTGAACTGGCAGAGGGTCACTTGTTGGGTCCGTCTTAATTCAGCAGTTCAGCAGTGCCACCACGTTGTAGGTGCTACTACTGCCTCTTTTGAGTTGAGACAGTATTGTCGGAGGACTTAATTGTTTTGCCCAGGCCTTCGAGTATGGCACCCGGGCATGCGAGTCATTGAAGGGTCGCAGTCTTCCCCAACCAACCTTCTTGCGCCATTGCTGGTGTACCGCAAGGGAGTGTTCTGGTGTTCGTACTGTACCAAGGGTACAGGCCTCCAAATCCCATACTTAAACTAGCCTAACCTAAGACGATACAGCGACTCTTTCAGCAATTACGATTCCACTCGAAACCTTCACATTACTGGAATCATGGTGTAAAACAAAATTCACCTCAGAAAAAAAACCATCCACATAACCTTCACTCTCCGCAGAAAGATCCCACAGTTTCAATCAAATCTTTCCCAACTGCGGACAAGGTGTGATACCTAGGACTATCGACAAACGACTGACGTGAATCCTCACACACGACTGAAACGACAAGAAGTTATGGAACGTTACAGACCACTTTCACGACTTCTTGACAGACGTTCTAACCTACATCTAAAGACTACTTTATACCATCCTAGTGAAGCGGATATGGACTTAGGACTGGAAGTGGGGTTCAGCCAAACAATCCAATATCCTTTGCATCCAAAGAGCCCAATCTATATTCCTCAGAAAAATCCTTAATGCTCCCTTTCATGTGAACAACGAAATTACCCATATACACTTAAATAACCTCTCAAACCTGAAATTACAATCCTCACATCCCGGCTAATTCCTGCCAACCTTCCTCGCCGACTAAAAAAACGATGTTCTATCCAATGACAACAATCAAATAATAAATACTTATGAGTACAACCAGCGGTTTCTCCGCTTTTGTTTATTTATACATACACTGCTACTAGATACCAAAATGAAGGTAGGTGTAATAAACAATTTAAAAAACCAAATTCGCATATGGTATCAAATAAATTTTAATCATTAAAGTTTAATTGATATTGCACTCACCTAAGATGCAGTCTGCACGGTTGCTTTTCTTGAAACATCCTTACAACTGAAATTTGGTCGTTACCGATCATTTGGGTCCGCTTATCCTCTCTGGGTTGCTCTGTCAAAACGATTGCAAAAGGATGGCACATGCACACCAAATCTCACAGATTGATTATGGCGAAAATCAACAGACCAAGCCAGCATAGATAGGCAGACCAAAATGATCGGTTAAATTTCAGGTGCATCACCTCACGGACAACACCTCAGAGAAATCTCACAATTCCTGTTCGTTTTATTTAATTTAAAAAATCCTAAATCAACATGTCCTTTCGGAAAGACTGTTCTAAATAAAACAGTAAGAAGAATACTTTGATTTGTGTAAAATCCAGGCTGGCGTATCACAAGGTAGCATCTTAAGCCCCGTGCTGTTCTTCTTTTATACAAGTGACCTACCGCTGAGAGTAACAGTTGCCGTAGACACGGCTGCCCTCTAGGTAGAAAAAATCCATTTATCCATAAATCCGTACATGTAAAATACTAGTAGGAAATAAGTAGAAAAACCGGTCTTCAATTATAAAGTAGTTCCACGCCATAATTCGGTTGAATACTTGGGCACGACAATAGATAAATTAAATTGGAAAGTACATCAAAAAGCAATGGAAAGAACTTGCCGGTAGTGATGATGAAGAAATTCCAATCTGTCTTAACTTGATTAAGTCTATGAATATTCAATGTATAAATTTGGATTTTGATCAATATGTATGAGATAGTTAGAACGGTTTAAAATTTGCAATAATTTATTCGAGTTAGTTTTAAGTAACTATAAGAAAAATAGTCCAACTTTTTGTCGTACGCTCCTCCAACAGAATTTCTATATTCCTATTTGTCATAATTCAATTATATTTATTAAAATCTATTTGAAAAAGTGTATTTATTTAAATTTTCAGCATTTTCAGATAGTTTTTTTGACAGAAAGTCGTAGATAAGATTCGAGGACTGTGTAAATTCACACCCCAGGGCGCTCTCGGGGGACAATCGGCGGCCTAATGAAGCGTTTAGCCAGGGCTAATCAACCATGAGTTGTGATTCAAATCCATGATTATAGCTCTCCGATTCTCCAACCTCTCCCCCAAACACCGCCCCACGCCGCCCCCAGCCACTTGATTAGCCTCCTATTTACACAAGACCACATATTTGATCCGGGCTCCCCTCGGTGGTCGCATTTTTCCACTTTCGGCTTTTAAACAAAAGCTATTACGTCAAGGAGGCTTTCCACTTGGACAATTTCACCGTCCATAAAAGGCACTATTTCGAACGATGTGCAAAATATAACAGTTGGGGGTATTTACGATGTTTTTCATTAAACTTGTTAACTCTGTTAGGTCGTGTTAGATCGATAAAAACGATGACGTCTACTTGTAAGAATCGGTAAGTTAACATTGTTCGATCTAACAGAGCGAATTTTAAGATTAGGTCGAAAATGTAGTATCACTTCTATCCGTTAGGGCGTAGGTAACCAACATGGCAGCCATGAATTTAACAGCTGTTTTTTTCTTTACACGTAGTTTTATTCTTAAATACGCATTAATTAAATCAGACAAATATATTTCTTTTGTTCTTTTCTGACCTATCCTTATACTCTTTTATAATAGATACATCTCCTATCCTATAAAGTTGTACGCTGTTAGACGTTAGGATATAGGTTAGAAATGACGACGTAGACTTGTAGGGTTAGTTAAGATAGCCAGGGCCCAATGGTAGAGGCTAGGTCGAAAATGTAGTTACATTACATTACATTAGGTAACCAACATGGCAGCCATGAATTTAACAGCTGTTTTTTTCTTTACACGTATTTTTATTCTTAAATACACATTAATTAAATCAGACCAACACAACGTTACCATTAAAACAAATTATCTTTAAAGGACAGGGACGAATCATCTTTCCTGCTCGAGCGCGTTTTTTGTGGTAGGTAACCTCAAATTATAAGAGTTTGAGAATCAATGTGATGTGCTCTTTATTCACTAACTTCTGAGAATTATTTCTTAAACCTTATTTGAAATTATTTGGGCCTTTATCTCGACAATTCGTGAATACTTTTCACACAAGTAAGTTAAATGTGTGAGAAGCAAACTACCGGTGATTATCAACTATCAGGGTTGAGCCGCTATGAAGGCTGAACACCGTACCAGAAATATTTTGACACCACTTATAATTCTGAAGTAAAAAATCAGGTGATTAACCGAATGATAACAGTTGGAGTAAATTGGTAATAATTATTGAGATATTGTGAGATGCGGTCTGGTGTGATGTAGGTTTCAGAAAACATTTTTTTTATCGTGCCAACGTTTCGAACTTTATTTAGATCATCTTCAGGGCCTGGGATTTACAAACATTGCTGCAATTGAACAAATACATGTAGATATGGAAAGAAGTGAATTTATGCAATGAATTTTTTTTCTTTTAGGTAATTAAGGTTTTTAGTTGAGACAAGAAAGTGGGGGGAGAGGGATTCGAACCCACGACCTGCGGCTAGATATGCCGATATGCCGTGGTTACTCTCAACACGACACGCAAAAATGGCACAAGAACACAGAAGACAAACACTTTGAGCCCTGAAGATGATCTCAATAAAAAGTCGAAACGTTGGCACGAAAAAGAAAATGTTTTTCTGAAACCTTCATAACACCAGACCGCATCTCAATAATTATCGATTAACGGTCACTATTCTCTAGACATTGGTAACAATTGTGGCAAGTTGGCCAGAATGGGAATGGATCTCTTTTTGCTTTCAGTCGTCAGTTGGCAGCACTGGGGGCAGACCCAATGTACGAAAATAGTATTGATTCTTATTTAGGGTTTTTGGTTGACGCAAGTAAGAAGTTGGACAACAGTGATCAAACTGTGATCCGAGTTACAAGCCACACCAATTAACCTGTTCTTCCTTTGATTTGGGTTAGACGGTCCACCGTGAGTCGGTCGTCGGCCGTAATGAGTTTTCGATTCTTGTTATCGCCAGTTTTGTCCTGTGGCGTTGTCCTTGTTTGCCCATCGAGTCGTGAAAGGGTCCGTGGACAATCGGAGCGGTGCTTCACGGCTGTCATCGCCGACGAGGGCGAGTATGAGCACGTACCACGGAGGAATGCAGAACCGCCATCGCCCGATGGGGACACAATCGTTTAAAGAAGAAACGAAGAATGAAAGGTCGTCCTCCGCCCGGCAGCCGTCTCAGGGCACGCTTATACCACGATAAAGCCCTACGTTTCTTCACACCGTCATTACCTCGTTGACGCACTTTGTTTTCACCAAAGAATCGTTACACAGTGTCTCATGTCACAAAAAAAATTCCAACAAAGCTAAATGGTTTAACAAACAGCTACAATTAGCACTTCTTTACAAAGGGAAACTTTTCCCAGTTTAATCCAAAACAGCAAAAAGAATTTTGAGACACAACTAGGTAAACAGTAAATGCCTTTGCTGACTTTTGTACTGAATATTCTCGTTTTCACAAAAAATATCATTATCCACTTTTATTGGTGTCCCAGAGGATCGAAGTCATCATAGCTCAAGAGGTAGAGCAGCGGCATATTTACCCGAAGGTCGTGGGTTCGAATCCCACTCATGACCCTGACTTTTTTATCTCAACCAAAGACCTTACATACAAAGAATTATTAGTTATTCTTAAACGTTTTCCAGTGACTCCAAACAGGTTGAACGGAATTCAGAATCAATACGGAATACAGCCGTCGCCAGAAGGCTGAGTGTAAATCACTCTTGCGTCATCGGAAAAAAAATGTCACATAGGAGACTATAGATTTATCCGTCATCAGGCTATACGAAACCGCAGCATTACAGGAAATGGGATAAGAAATCCGAATTGTTTCGATTTCCTCCAGGACTGCAGGAAGGAGGCTCAGGGCACAGCCTGAAATTTGACCAGGCGTAATCCATTTTTGCCCCAAGTTGCTTCAGAGCAATGCCAACATAAGCAACTTTGTCTAAGGCTAGCAGGAAAAACCGTTAGTTTAGGAACGGCGCAGTATAGCTCCTGCTCTAGTTCTGCCCGCGTATTGGCAACACTGACTTCTTTGGCGCCAATTTTAACCAAATTGCTGATGTCCACCTTGCCCTAAGACAACATTAGACCATAAAGGATTAAATTGATAAGGAATAATGTGAATCGGACATTGGAAGATAGCAGATGAAATAAGAATTGGCCTCAAATCTTCAGATGGGCTAATTTCATGTAGAGACGTTGAGGAGACATGTACATGCTGTATGGCTCATCAGGTGTCATTTCTTTGGAGGAACGAATTGGTTGATGTGCGAGGAAGAGCTCTGATTTAGGTAAGCCTTTAAAAGGTAGTTACAAGACATAATCGAAGAACGTGGAATGCCATTTGCACCCGCACCAGTTAGATATTTTTGCTATTCAAGATGTAGGATGACTTCCTGAATGAGGTTGGAATTGAGTGCTTGATGAGGACAGCTCGAAGTCCAGATGTGAACCCAACCTAAGCGTCCCAAGAAACCCTAATTGAGTCGGAAACGACTGTTCTTGATGCATGGCAAAACAATGCCCCAAGATTTATCAGATATCTTTTCCAAAGAATGCCAAGGCGGTTAACGGGCGTGATTCGCGTAGCCTAGCTCTTTCAATTCGTTTGCGGTAGAGAATTAAATATAATATGTAAACAATTGGAAGAAAACATCAGAAAATCATTTTCACTAGATCCATTATATTTCGTGGTCCGATTGACCAAATAACTTCTTTCAATTAATTAATCGTAAGCTTGGTCAAGCGGACCACGAAAACTAGTGAATTTCTGTAAGGTATTGGTTTAAGTGAAAAAGCCTATGTCACCAGCGGGATTCGAACCCTCGACTGGATAATTCTATAATTGAAGGCTACATTTGAAACATGGCAAAAGGAGGGATGAGAAAGGTGGGTTGAGATGGGAGGTTGGTATCCGAGTGGTTCGAAGTCACGATAGTTCAAGTGGTAGAGCAGCGGCGTATTCACCCGAAGGTCATGGGTTCGAATCCCACTCGTGGCACTGGCTTTTTCATTCCAACCAATACTTCACATAAAGGTTAATTTTTTGTTTTTAATTTATGCTATGTTGTAAATATCGTAAGACAGTTATTTTTTCAACGTTTTCTGTTAACGGCGAAAGTTAAATCTGACAAATTCTTCATTTGGAGATCAAAAAATATAACTTCAGCAAGTGACATAGAAAATAGGCGAATGAAAAAATGTTTCATTTGTGTTTAGTTTTCCGAAGGCCATCCCTCATTTGCAATCGATTTGCATCGCAATAGAAAAGAACAATCAATTAATTTTGCCAGGCATTTTTCATTGGTCACAGACAAAAAACAAGTCCCTTTATAACTTTATAAAATAACTTCCAGGCTCAGTTAAGTCACCGACATGTGAAAGGACCCCACGTCCTTATCGTCAGTCTGGAAGCTACGTATCTCGAGTCGGGGAGAATTAATTTCCCAGTCTCCTCGTTATAAATTAAAAACCGAGGGAAAAAAAGGGAGTAAATAATATGCCCAGAGGAGGAAAAAACACGGCGGATGATAAATCGAGAGAGGCAATAAAATTAACCCATTTTAATTATTATCTTACGACCTCCTGGGCCTCTAACTCTTGTTATCAGTTAATGTTGCAAAGGGTATCTCGCCCTTCCATGAATCATGGCGCCCTCACACCGTTAATTCATTTTTATTAGCGCCGGAGGAATTGCAAATTTCTGTCTATTTTTATTTTTCCCTCAAGAATTAAGGAAAATTCTCTTTAAAGCGGGGGCCCCTATTTAAATCCGGAAGGGCGCTAATGGCCGTTTCCGTTGCTCCCTTTTGCGAAAGAGGGAAGAAATCATATTTTATTCAAGGTGCGGATCCTTTTGAGTTTTTTTTTACACGTTCGGCTCATAAAGGGTTTTCCAGAAAGGGGCCACCGCCTCTTAAAGATTTTCCTTTTACTCTTTTATTCTTCAATACTTTTAATTTTCCTTCTCTTCCCGATCCCTTTGTAATGGTAATATGTTTCCAGATTGCAGTTTTACCACTCACCCTTTGGTAAAAAAAATCTCCAGTGTGTTACAACTGAATTTTCACTTTGTATTCATAAATCTACAGACGGGATAAAATAAGATCAACGGAAATTTTATGTCGCGTCAAAATCTCTTTAATTTAATTAATTTTAGATTTTATTATTAATGATAAAAATTTTAACTAACTTTTTGGATAGAAGGTTGAGATGAAAAATTACTATCAAGAGGAAGACTTGAACCCACGACCTCACTGGTGCCTTACATTCCCTTTTGTATGCCCGTGCATACAACCTTGCATGGACTTTCACATAATACAATAACAATTTCAATATTTTTCCTTGTTGCATATTTAAAGTTCAGCTGTAAATAAATAAATATATTTTAAAAAATTATAATAACGAATTGAAAGAGTTGATACAGTTTTACGATATTTCTTTATTAATATAACTAACTCATAATGTTAGATGTTCTTTCTTAAATAAATATTGAGTTATGCATAGAAAACCAGTGTTTGCTTTTTAAACACAACATTTTTTTAGATGTT
>CM077109.1:18051020-18070585 GCA_039619505.1 Cimex hemipterus | reverse complement strand
TTTAAGTTGTTAGAGCAGCGGTGTATTTAGCCGAAGGTCGCGGGTTCGAATTCCGCTCAAGACTTTTTCATTTTAACCCAAAACCTTATATAAAAAGATTAATTAATTGAAAGAAGTTATTTGGTCAAACAGACCATGAAACACAATGGATTTGCTGCTCCAGATAAATAAAAAGGCAAGGACCGTATAAAATTGCATGGAATCTCATTCAGGACACAGAGGAAATTAGAAATCGGGTATGTTGGCAAAAAAAAAGGACACCTCCGAAAATGGATCGTTATTGGCCGGTGGAACAATATCTCAAGAGTAGAGGACGAAAAGAGACTTACAAAGGAATCATTGTACGGTAACTGCATCAGGACCAGGATTTTGTATTGACTGCTGTCCAGGCACTGACGTCTAAGAAGGTACATGCACCGGTTGTATAGACAAAAAAAACTATGAAGATACTTGCAACTAGGTGCGGAAAATTCGCATGCAAGATCCTACACCAAGGAGCTGGCAAGTCTATGAGATTGATTATCAATCTAATGCTGACCATTGGGTTATAAAAAATAGCGGAACAGAGTAGATCTACTCATTGATGTGCAGAAGGTCCTTCGACCACCATTTTTTTTATCCCTATCTCTATCTGAAAAACTGCATATATTTGTGTATTCCGACCAGTAGTAAATAGTTCTCTTTTTAACAACTTCTAACAGAAAGGCAATGAAGAAGCGAATTTATATGGGCCGTCATCAAGGTCCGTGAGGAAAAAACTTTAAGAGAGCAATAAACGGGCTGTTAAGAGGTGCAAGGGTCGAGACCTGGAGGTTTATTAGCTGTAATTATTGATGTTAAGTAGTATCCTTTTCATGGGCCGTCGGTACACACATCGCTGGTGGTCCAGATCTGTCGGAAAAAGACTGCTCATCGGGAGAATGTTGATTGAATCGATGACGCCGGGGGTGAGACTGTGAGGTATGACTCAATCATGCACGCCGCGCCATTAGCGCTGATGAACGGCTTAGTGAGACCTCTTCCCACGGGGCCAGAAATTCGGAAGGATCTACGACCTGGCCGGCTGGATTTACATACAACAATTAAATGGAGAATGGTTTGGTTTAAGAAGTAGTGACGTCAGACCATTAATTCTCCTTTTATATATTTATTATTAGCAAAAAAGCTTGTGAGGCGGTGAGGTGCGTCCAGTCTGAGGGCTGTTTCCTATTCGGGGATAATTTTCAACCTCCAATCGTATGAATTTTAGTGTTTTAGGCCGGCCGAGGCGGTTCGTAAAAAGTTTTGCATGCGGTTATGAAACAGTTAGTGAGCGCACTACACAAAAACTGCTCTGAGAGTGAGATTATGACTGTGATGAATAATAATATTTTCTGGTCTATTGATAAAATTACTTCTTTCAATTAATTAATCTTTTTATATAAGGTTATGGTTGAAATGAAAAAGCTAGTGTCACGGGCGGGATTCGAACCCATCACCTTCGGTTAAATATTCCGCTACTCTACCACTTGAGCTATCGTGAATTCGATCCACTCCGTCACCAACGCCCCATCTCGACCTGGAACCTTTGAGGAGAATGAGGGGATTGAAGATGCAGCACGAACGACGAAGCAGTCGAACTTTATTCTAGTCAAATATATTAATGTTCAACGTAAGTCATGGAACCATTTGCTGTAGCTTTCATCGACTTGTGGAGAAGCTTAGGAAATAGCTTACAGTAACAAGGATTGTCCCATGCGACGAAAAATGTACAATAGCACTAGGAGGTTTTAGTTTTTCCATCGGCTGCCTCCAAATGAACTTATCCTAGTGACGCGAAAACCTAACAAACGCGGTTTCAATATCATGGAGTTGCCAAGATTGCGGCCAGACCATCACTGCAAAAATCTTCAAGCCAACGGCTACGAGTATCTTTTGCCCTGGCACAGAAACATCTACCTATCCTGAACACGAAAAGTAATTTTTTCACCACGAAAACGAAAGACCTGATACAGCCAAAATGGCAAAATTTATATGGAAAAAAATAGAATATGGTGTACTAAATGCACTTTAATATTTTATTTTTTCTAAAAGTTAAACCATTTTATTTTTCGGAGTTTTTGACACTTTTCGTCCTAAATATCATTTAAACTGATCCTGCCCGAATCGACGAGTAGTCAATATTTAATTTGTACGATAGAGCTTCTACAACTATGAAGTCCTCATGATTTGCCAAACAGTCCTCAGGGATCAAGAGAAAAAGCCTACATCCGTGAAACTTGTAATAGATGGTTATAACCTGAACTACTACAAACTCTCCAGGAAACTTAGCAGGAGCAGAAAGAAGTCTTCAAATAGTGAGAACTTTATTCGAAAAAACGTTGAATAAAACGGTGCCATCGAAATAGCGGAAACGTTATGCAAATTCTCTTCAATAATCGATTCCTAGTTTTGACCTAAATGATGATCCTGCGGATGGAAATTTCAGACATTGCGACATTTTTTATTCCTGAATAACATTCGATAAGGCTAGCGTAAGGTTATTGCCATGTACTGAGAAGCGAGTAGCCCAAGGTGGAAGAAAAGGTTGGGACTACTTCACCCAAGTATAGTTCACTGAAGAGGTAGAAATGCACTTTAAAAATTTAAAACATATTAAGTAAAATAATAATAAAGTACAGAGAAGCTGTAATTGTATCCCGTAATCATAATGACAGCAGCATATAGAAATCCAGCTTTTTTTTAGAAACTGTAAATGTATCCCGTAATCACAATGACAGCAGCATATAGAAAACAAAGTATTTCGAGAAACTGTAAATGTATCCTGTAATCATAATGACAGCAGCATATTGGAAATAAAGTATTTGGAGAAACTGTGAATGTATCCTGTCATAATGACAGCAGCATACAGAAAACAAAGTATTTCGAGAAACTGTAAATGTACACCTTAACCATAATGAGAGCCAGCAGAAAATAAACTATCTGAAGGGTTAAGGGAAAATTTAACCCTACTGTAATAACATTCCAAGCCTTAAATAAAATGAAAAAAATTTCATAAGTGGTCTAGACAAATAATACGGTTTGAGATTATCTGACCGAATCGTTACTGCCATCTTAAGAATCGAAAAAGAAGGACCAAGTGAATTGTGTTATGTACGCACATTAATAATAGAAAGAAGAGATTTAATAGGTATTTTTTATGGATTAGTGGATTCTCAGTAGTTAAATTCGTGCTATTTCCCAATCCCTGAGAACTTTAAGCCCCGTCATGCTCACGTGTCGATAAATAAGCCGAATTGGCAACGGGACGCACGGAAACTCGGGCGTCGGACACCTGCCTCAGCCGGGGATAAAAGATGCTCGTTACCAGCCGGTCGTAGATCAGATCGCAGCATGATGCCTCCTAGGACCGCATCAATGTTATGCCCTTTCCATATCCCTAATTAAAATATTGTGGGAACATAGAGCCGTTTATTAGACCGGGTCCTTTCATAATTGGGACCCGGATTCGAGTAATGACGGTGATCTCCGGACATAATCTCGTTTTTTGATTAGGCCGGATTGTAAATGTTAAGGTTACAGAATCTGAACGTTAAAAATAACTTTCGGTTCCTTGTTATTCCTCAGGATGATCAGATTTTCACTACAATTAGCAATCCGTGCACTTAGACTGTTTATTCTGTTATGCTTTCTACAAATCTACGACTTACATGTATAGTAAAAATGAAAACCTTTATAAACATTACCTAACTAATTATAAGAAAACTTATTTAGACTTAAGACAAATAGATTTGTCGTAGAAAATAAATTATATAAAATTTTCGAAGGGTCACAAACGCAATATGAGAGAAATAACTTTCCCATGATCAAAATTGATTTGGCGCACGCTGGTCTAAGCGTTGGTTTTCTATGTTCAAGCGTTGGAAGCCGTTAAAAACTATAGGGGAATTCACGATCTTTGCATTAACCCTGTTAAGTCTGTTAGGTCCTGTTAGTCGGTAAAAATGATGTACATTTTTAAGAATCGGTTGGTTACCATTGTTCGATCTAACCGAGCGAATTTTAAGGTTAGGTTGAAAATGTAGTATCATTTCTATCCGCTAGGGCGTAGGTAAACAACATGGCTGCCATGAATTGAACAGCTGTTCCTTTGATTTACACGTATTTTTATTCTTAAATACGCATTAATAATATCAGAACAATACATTTTTTTGTTACTTTTTGACCTGTCTTTGTACTATCATACATAATAGATACATCCTCTATCCTATAAAGTTGTTGAAAAAGGTGAATTCACTTTTTTGCAAACCGTACATGTATTTGTTAAATTTAAACAATATTTGTACATCACACGCCCTGAAGATGACCTCAATAATGATCGAAACGTAGACACGATAATGAAAATGTTTTTCTAAAACCTACATCACACCAGACCGCCTGGGAAAGATTCTCTTCTACTCGAAAGGCAATAACAACAATTGTGATTCTCCCTAAGAAAAGAAGAAAAACTTCGCACATTTAAAAAATCAAATAGAAAAATTATTTTATGAATAAATCATTAATTATGTAGGGCTATGTGAATATTGTATTTCGCCAAAAATGTTATGCATTACATTGCCATATTATCGATGATTTATACCCAGTGTTGACCTTTAGGTTCAACTTATTTTTCCTTTTGCAATATATGAATAATGCTTGTTAGGAAATCGTGAGATGCGGTCTGAAACCTACATCACTCCACACTGCATCTCACGACTTCTGAATAATCATACATCATACAAGTAAGGTATTTTGCAAAAATATATGTATGTTTTAGTTGATCTTAAAAACAAATTAATTATTATTAATTATTAATTATTACGGAAAGTATGAGTGAGTTGAAAAATTGGTAACTACTGTAGAACCCAATCCGGCTTTTTTTTGTCATGAATATTATTATTTTTTAAATTCAGACTATGATTTTCTAAAATTTAAGAAATTTGTCAATTTCATGCTCAGTCGATTCTTCACAGGTTAGTTCTTGCAACATGTTGTTAAGCATATTTTTAAAGAAAGTGTTATGCTTGGTTACAGTTGTGTGAAATTAGTGTGTTGCAAAGGATATACCAAGCCGTACATTCTATCATTTGCCATATTTATTTGTAACGATTGAATTGTAGTATTCACTTAGGCGGATAAAACATGGCGGCGGAGACAACAGTCGGCCGTTAACACATGGCGAGCCAGAAACTTGAGAAGGTTCTGTCGCGTGTCCGCAACAAATAACATCTCCATCCCGAGGCTCTCCCCCTGCGACAAAATGTTTACGAGCGGTTCGGGCTCGCACGGCAACCAAACAAACTTGATTTACGACCTGGACCCGGCTGTTTGTTGTGCGGTAGAAAAGAAGCTTTATTTTTACCATTTCGAATATATTCATTTTGCTAAAAATTTCTCCAATATTTTTTCTCTTCCCCTCGGGATATTCAACAACATTAGACTTCATTGGAAGAATGTGAGAAGTGTTTTTTTCAAATTAAAAAAACCAACAGGATTATGTGCGAACGAAAGTTTCGGACCACCCAAGGAAACATTGCTAATTGCAGGTGAAAATAGCGATTTCCCTTTTTATCTGATCTCTACACTCCAAAGCCGATAAACCCGCGTGCTTTAGCGCTATTATGAGGGAAAAGCATATTCCCAGTTCTTCGCAAAAATACGAGTGGTCTCGCCTATGACAAAACTATTATCGGAATCGGTCCTCAAAAACTTTCACATGATGGTAAAATGATCGTATAACACTCAAAAGTTAGACCGTACAAAACGAAAAGCCCAACGTTAACTTATCTATTGCATATATTATTGAGTAAGTTAATAGTAACAGTTATATAAAATAATAGGGGTTTTCTCGATCTTTGTTTTAACCCTGTTAAGTCGGTTAGGTTCTGTTAGATCGAGAAAAAGGATGTCGTAGATTTTTAAGAATCGGTTGGTTAACTTTGTTCGATCTAACAAGCAAATTTTAAGATTAGGTCGAAAATGTAGTACATTTCTATCCGTTAGGGCGAAAGTAACCAACATGGCAGCCATGAATTTAACAGCTGTTTTTTTACACTTTTTCATTCTCAAATACTCGTTAATTAAATCAGACCAAGAAATTTCTTTTGTTAATTTCTGACCTATCCTTATACTCTTATTAATAATAGATAAATCCCATATCCTATAAAGTTGTAGGCTGTGAAGAAAACAGTGGGTATTCACGATCTTTGTGTAAACGATGCTAACTCTTTTAGAGCCTGTTAGATCGAGAAAAATGATGACGTATGATTTTAAGAATCGGCTAGCTAACATGGCTCGATCTAACAGGCCGGAGCCAAGCGGCCAATGTTAAATGTTACGCCGAAAATGTAGTCATATTGCATTTTGTTAGGGCGGAGGGATGGTATGGTGGCAAGGGTACTAGGAAGTGGGGTTTGTGTGCCCCAGGCACTGCAGCCTTCTGGCTCATTGTACCTTCCTAGTTCCTTGGTTTAATCAATAGACTCGATCCTTTTTCTCAGAAGTATCAAGTCATTGCTTCAATGTGTTTCTCTGAGTCGCTTTTATGCGTCAGATTGAACCTCCATTGAGCCGTTGCCTCGCATTCGAAGGTGATATGAGTGGCTGTTTCTTCCTCCTCATTACATAGTCTGCAAATGGGATCACTATTATATATGCCCATGTTATGTAGATGTTTTCTCAGATGCCATTGGCCGGTTAGTAGTCCCACCACTCCACTGAGATTTGCCCTCTCCAGTTGTAGCAGTGTTTTTGCCAGTTTTGGTGAGGGTTGTTTTATCATGAGTTTACTGTATCTAGCACTGCTAGAGTTTATCCATTTTTCTCTTTGTTTTATTTGGATCCATTCTGCGATTGAGGATTCTATGTTTGTTTTTGATATCCCAAGGATAGGCTCGGGGCCTATGATGGTCTAGCGGATCCTCCTCTGGCCAGCCTGTCTGCTTCTTCATTACCCCAAATTCCCCTGTGCCCTGGCACCCAGGATACAGTTACCTTGTTGTGTTTTCCCAGGTTTTGGAAATTTTGGATGCATTCACTGACTAATTTTGATGTGATTCTAGTACATGTCAGTGCTTTGATAGCTGCTTGGCTGTCTGATCTTATGAAGATTTTTTTGTCAGTGTAACCTCTTTTAAGATTTTCCAGAGCACAAGCATTGATAGCATGTATTTCTGCTTGAAAGACCGAGGTGGTGTACTTCCCTAGTGAGTTTGATTGCTCATATTTTGGGCTTGTGCAGAAAACACCTGATCCGGTCCCTTCATTTGTTTTGGAACCATCCGTATGCCATATCATTGTATCCGATGTTCTTCCTCACCTTTGTAGTCTGTTGAAATTTTGTAGGAGGTAGTGTAGATTGTTTCCGGGACCATGTACTCAGTCCCCATTTCTAGTAATGGGTGTCTGATTTTGTTAATTATGTTTGTGTGCCCGAATTGTTTGGTTCCTTTCTAATTTAATTGTTTTTGGAGCCTGAATGAGCTTTTCCTAGCCTCTCCCTGTATGAATATTTCTAGTGGAGGTAGGATTAGCAAGGTTTCTAGTGCATTTGTAGGGGTTGTTTCCTTCGCCCCTGTGATACATAGGTATGCTAGTCTTTGTAAGCTGCCTAATGTTTGGGTAGCTACTTTTTGTTGAGCTTTGTTCCACCAGATTAATGATCCATAAGTTATTCTGGGTCTTATTATAGCCGTGTGTAGCCAGTAGGCCATTTTCGGTTTCAGTCCCCAGGATTTGCCTAAGGCTCTTCTTGTGGTTATTAGCGATATTTTGGTTTTTGCTATTGTATGTTGCAGGTGAGGGTTCCAGGTTAGTTTCTTGTCAAAGATTATTCCTAGTATTTCACCTCATTTTTTAAGGGCAACATTTCGTTATAGAAACGTAATCCTTGCATTTCCATTTTTCTTTGTTTTGGTGAAGGCGATTAGGGTGGTTTTTGAGGGGTTCACTCTAAGTCCCTGTTTTGAACACCATTGTTCCACCAAGTTTAGTGCTCTTTGGGTGAGCTCTTTTAATAGGAGGTAACCAACATGGCAGCCATGAATTTAATGTTTTTTGTTGCTAGTACCGAAGTCATGATGTCTTGTTTGGCAGAAGGTTGTGTAAAAAGTGTTCTTAGCATTTCTTCCTTTACAAAAGTGCATTATTTTCGAGTTAGCAAATCAGACGAAAATACATTTCTTTTGTTAACTTCTGACCTGCCCATATTTTTATTTCATAATAAATTTCCTACTTTCCTATAAAGTAACTGGACGCTGTTAGAGGTTAGGTATGTCGGCACGATTTGAAGCTTGTCATTTGTTAATACTTTTTGAGTTCATAGATAGCATTTTAAATGAAATGATTACTATATGTTTTTTTATTAACTTCTTGCATCATACAATTTAACACAAAACAAAACCAAAACACACAAAAACTAGCCTTCAAGGACTGTAATAGGAAAGAAGGGACCGTTCACGATCTTATTGGAAATTTCTCTATTTTAGTTAACACGAGAGACAAACAATGCTATTTCCCACGGAGTTTTCCTCCGGATTTAGCCTGGTTATTGTACCGGAGATAATCTATTCACAGTGTTAACCATAATAAAACTAGAAGTGACATAGAAAGAGACAACATGTATGCCTTTTTCATGTATTTTTCATGTTTCGATACTACAGACTAAAATTCCCAATTTTAATATTAATTTAATATTGGGTTCAGTTGGTAACAATGAAAACACCAATTGGTTTATGTTGTAAAGAAGGGAAAACAAGGTAAATCCAGAAAGATTAAAAATTAAACCGAGGCCAAATATAAGGAGTAATATTAGGTTTGAGGAAGGACGTATAATGCTGAATGTATTGCCATATGATGAAGTCGATTCCAGGACCACGTGCTTTTTCAAAAGGAATAACTCCAAAGATATCCTTCGGTCCCCAATCGGGATCGATTTTTCTCTGGATACGACACCCCAAGAATAGCGGTCACTGGACGGGCAAGGTCACTAAAGAGGGTTGAAGACCATGAATAATTCCTGGCCAACCCCGGGACACGACCTCTCGCCCCCGAAACAATAACAGTTCACATGCCCTATTAACCCCCTCCACGGGACATTCGGACCTTCGGTTTTATTACGAGGATCCTTTATGACGGATTCATTATTCAACGGGCTTCCCCTCGAAGGGGCGATCTTTTGCCTTAATTCAATACTTCGACCGTATGAAGTCTGTTTAATAATTTAAGGAAGTATGTGCGTATAAAACTCCCTAAATACTGGAGGACGACGTAAACATCGAACTTAGGTTATTACAAATATTATAAATAATTTACGCTTTGAATCTTGTGAAACAATAGGTTCACGATGTTTGTAAGATGTTAACGCGTGTTAACTCAAATAGAGAAAGGTTTGGTAAGATCGTGAAGGCTCCATTCTTTTCCTAGCACGTTAAACGTTAATTTTTCCGCATTGCTGAGCGTGGCGATTGGTAAGACCAAAAACAAAGCTATAACTGTCCTTGAAGGATTGTTGTTGTTTGTTTTGTTTTTCTTTTGTGTTAAATTGTCAGATGGCACAAGTTAAGGAAAATTATTCATCCCTTTCATTCAAAATGTTATTTATATATGCACTCGAAAAGTACTAACAAATAACACGCTTCAATTCATGCCGACATACCTATCTTGCTTCCTAACCTCTAACAGATTACAACTTTATAGGTTAGGTAATGTATGTATTATGTATGGAGAATAGAAGGACAGGTCAGAAATTAACAAAAGAAATCTTTTGGTCTGATTTAATTAATGTGCATTTAAAAATAAAAATACTTTTAAACAAAAAACAGCTATTAAAATCATGGCCGCCATGTTGGTTACTAACGCCCTAGCGAATAGCAATGTGACTACATTTTCTACATAACACCTAACAACCTGTTAGATCGAGCAATGTTAACTAGCCGATTCTTACAAATCTTCGACAACACATGACGTAACAGATCTAACAGGTTTACACAAAGATTGTGGATGACCCTAGTGTCTCGAAACGGTTTGGACCGGCCCGGAGGCAATACATCGGTAAAAGAAGACTCCAAGTTGAGCCTTGGGTAGGAACGCATTTTTGCATCATCGAGCACCGTCTACACATCTACCAATGGGCTCTTTACCCTGTCAGCATCTTCAAATTCGAACTTGCAAGTTGTGCATCATCGCCTTGGTAGCTGTTGTTTGCAGAGTGGCAACAACCTTCACCACAAGTTTTTATAGTTTATAAAGACTATTTTTCTATATTATTATCATTATGTGGTGAATAATGACCGTTAATCGATATTTTTTCAGAAATCGTAGATTTCAGAAACTTTATAGGCTAGGGGATGTATTTATTATAAATGGAAGTATAAGGACAGACCGGAAATGTAATTGTCTGATTGAATTAATTAATGCGTATTGAAAAAGACAAATCCGTGTAAAAAACCAGCTGATAAATTCATTGCTGCCATTTTGGTTACCTCCGCCCTAACGGATAATAATGTGACTACATTTTCGATCTAATATTGGCCATGGCCTGTTAGATCGAGCAATGTAGCCGATTCTTACGAGTCGACGTCAGCATCTTTCTCGATCTTCCAGGACTAACAGAGTTAAAAGGGTTAACACAAAGATCGTGAACACCCATATTATGTTGTCTACTTTACAAATGTTTAAATTTTGTTTTGTTTAATAATAGTATTTATTTATAACCTCTACCTGAGTTATTACATCGCAAGATGCTCCTGGATGTTGGAGGTGGTTTGGGTAGAATTGAAGTTAGGAGATAAAATTGCGATTGTAAGAATGATTTTGGGATGAATTTCTAGGTCAGCAGTATAAATTCATAGGATAAAAGAAGAACTAAAAAAGAAGCATGAGCTTTTGTTGAACTTGGAACAGGGTCGTTTGGTGACAGGAATGGTTCAGCCACCTTTTGTGGTCGCTTTATACGCGCCGAGAATCGAATCCTCATAACACGTTGAAAGAATGGTAAAAGGCGGGAAATTCGAACGGTTGTAAGTTGATTTGGGACGAGAAGTACGAAGCCAAAGATAGCTCAGGTAGTTAGATCGGCGGTGTATCTAGCCGAAGGTCGAGGGTTCGCATTCAAAATGTAATTTATATATGCACTCGAAAATTACTAACAAATGATACGCTTCAATTCATGCCAACATACCTAACCTATATCATAACATCTAACAGCTTACAATTTTATGGCATAGGGAATGTATCTATTATGCATGAGAGTATAAGGACAGGTCAGAAATTAACAAAAGAAATCCATTTGTCTCTAATTAATGCTTACTTAAGAATAAAAATACTATAAACAAAAACATCTGTTAAATTCATGGCTGCCATGTTGGTTACCTTCGCCCTACCGGATAGCAATGTGACTAAATTTTCGTCCTAACATCTAACGTTGGCTCTGGCCAGTTAGATCGAGCAATGTTAACCAACCGATTCCTACGTCATCATTTTTCTCGATCTAACAGAACTTAACAGGGTTAACACCAAGATCGTGAAAATCCTTAATGTTATAAATTACTCTTCAGTTGTCCACATGAAAAAATATAACTCTCTAAACAAGATAAACCATTTATCCGTTGAATGTTAGCAAAATACAATATTTACAAGAAGTAATGAGCATAATAATACGCAACTTCACCACAGAAGACTTTCACTAGAATCCATACCCATAAATAAGCAGTAGAAGAAAACCCTCATGGAAAAGTAAGAGAAACTAGAGGAACCTCTTTACATTAGCAGAACGACCGTTCTTATCGCTTAAAATTAATGGAAAAAGTGAAAAAAAGCTGCGGGACCCGCATAGTTGGATGAAAGTCAGAAGCTTAAAATTCAAGATATTAAGAAGAAATTAATCTTGTGCGTAATTACAAGAAAACGGATCATGTATGATAATCGACGTCGATTATTAAAAAAAGTTTTGAAACTTTCTTATAACTCAAAATATGTAATATTGTATATTAGTATAGAATCCATGATAATTTGGAAAATAGTCACTGGGTTCAAAGGAGCCATTCGAGGAGGGCTGAGTGAATGTAAACCAGGAAATTAATTCATCCAAATCCGATCTTATCACGATGAGAAGGCGTCTGGGGCGTTTGCGGAGTTCCCGGCAATTCTAAGAGGTAATGAAACAGGGGGAAGTTATCAACACTAATAATATTCAAGGGATCAATCCGAGGCAATATCCGAAGGGCGGCCCCGAGGGAGGGCGAATTTGCATCGGTGACACAACTACAAAGTGGCCGACGTGATCGCAGGGGTGTTTAGCGGGGGTGGCGTTTAGCAACCCTTCTCTCAAGACAAGAGCCAATCAATCCGCGGAGGGCATGCATCCCAGAGCGCATTTACCTTAACGGGCGACAACCTCATTTTCTAATTTAATTAAACATAAGGAAAAGGGAAACCCACCGGTCACGTCCTTATCCGTATAGGGACGGAGGTTAGACGAGACTGCCGTATTATAATTGCCGTCTTGTTGACATATTTAAAATATACGCAATTCCATAATCTCCCATGAATATTGATGAGCTGAAGCAGCAAGCTTTCCTATGATTTCTTAAACAAAATTCCATATCGTCTTGTTAGCAAAACAATTCCTCAAAAATCTTCACTATTTAAAACAGTGTGCAAAATAATCCCAATTATTTAGGACATATGGCATTTAAAAAGTAATATGGCATGTAATAGGTTTACAAATTTAACAACATCGACCGTTACTACTAATTCTACAACCTCCGTATTTCATGGATGGTGAACCATGGTGCCATCCATCACTTATAGATACCAGTTTATAAATACAGTTTATAGGCCAGAAAACGAAAAACAAAGACACCATAACACTCGACCGTTAAGGTATAGAAAGTGGGCACAAGCCATCTAGAGGACATCTTTAAGTCAGATGCAGCTCTATGTAACGCTACCCGACGTCTTGTCTCGTTTTGGTAGTGTGTGCACAGTTATGCGACGTCAAGCGCACAGCGTGTATCACACTCGCAACGCCTCTTTTGTTCTTAATGGAGTGTTTTGAGCAAAACCTTGTTAAATTTTATGGGCACAACCATCTAATAAATTGTCTGTCGAATATAATTGTTTTAAATAAAATTATTCCGTTGTTTTGATAAATTTTCTTCTTAACCATCACAAATAATTTTTATAAAAACGCATGAATTTTCGAGTATTGGGTTTTATATGAGTGGAATATTGGTCTGTCTCGTATCGTTGGTTTTATCTTTTTAAATTGTGAATGGGGATTCTAGGTGCGTAGCGGAAAATGTTCCTGCGGGAAAGAAGTTATAATAGATTGGACTTAGATGCCATGTGTTTGGGTACTTTGTAGTTTTTATTTCGAACCATCTTTCGAACCATTGTTCAATGGAATGTAGGCATGCCTGGAGAGTTCGGTTTTCCAATGGCAGAGGGAGTTTGAGGATAAAATGGCGTATAATCAGCACAAGCAGTATGGTGGAGTCGGTATAGAAAGGAATATCAGTCGTATGTATCAGTAGCGGGGCGCAGATGTTACCCTGAGGGACTCTACTCTATCATCTACAGTGCATATACGATAATATGACCGATACTTTAAGATTATTGACCGTCCGTTGGACCCAGAAGTTGTTTTAAGTCGGTACAATGTTCACAGTATTTTTAAGCTAATAAATCTTGTACATAGGAAAACGTGTATTTTATTTATTAAAACTGTCAGATGGACTTGGTTGATATATAGATTTCTGCTTTGTTTATGTTTTTTTTACATTTTACATGACACCTAAATTGATTACAGTAGAAAAAAACTAAATACCTTTCCAGTAGTTAGACAAGGATGAACATCCTCACAGCACATCCATCATACGTTGGTCACAGTTTACTGCTTCTTGAGTTAGCGAGTATAAACAACTAGTTAGACCTTCCAAAAAAATTACTAAACCGGCAAATCTTTGAAATTTTTCACTCTCGAATGTGTTTTCAATTAATCTTCCTTTAGCATTAAATTTGTTAATATATGGTATACAATGTCATTATTAATGAACGTAATTTTTTTTTTGTTATTTTGAAATAAATTCTTGCAATGTATAGCGTTATACGTTAAATATGGTTTCTAATAATTTTATATATCAAGTATTGTTCTGTCCCCATAATTTTTTAATTAAAACCCGACAAAAAGGGCTGGGGCGGTCTCGATGAAAAATGAGCCCGCATATCCGAAGTGGTGCAATTAATTGCCCGTAAACTGGCCGCGGCCTATCATAATTTGACTCTCACCATGGGAAAAGGCGATGACCGTCGTGACTTACCTGTAAAAAAACAATAAAAAGGCTTATTAGTTTACGAACGTGGATAATGCAAAAAAAATTGTTCTAAGATGGTAAATTGCCGGTGTCTCGGTTTTATACCGGCCAGCTTACCAAAAGGCTAACAGAGTTGTTAACACTTCTGCCGAGTTAATCGGCGGCTTTCAGCCCGCCCTGTCCTGAATGGCAATGGGATATTTGGCCCATATTAAGCCGGGGGCCCGTAATGCAATGCTTGGCACGTAACCTATATCTCAACCCTTGCGGATCTCATCACCAGGAAGCGTCGTCCACCAACGTCGGAAATAAAACACCGAACAGAAAAAGGCCTATCGCTGCATTCACCCTGCAGGTCAGCAATATGAGGATGGAAATTTTTCTTGCACGAAAATCGAAATATGAAAATCTTTTCAACTAAATTCCCCCAAGGGAGTAAAATTACTATTGTATGTGGGGTCTTAAGAGAATGATCAAGTCTATCGTACCAAACTAAGGTACAAGGAAGGTACAACAATCCTATTTGATTTTCAGGGTAGACCAATTATTATTAACATGCTCTAAGCATAACGTAAGACTGCAAGATATATTTTTCGAAAATTGACAATATTTTTCATTTTTAAAAAAGGTGGCGCCTACTTGCATTACGTTGTTCCGCAACAATCCGGATTTCGAGCTCTTTAGCTCATCATCAGCTCACGACATGAATTGCAGAAGCCATTAAATTTCATGAATCTACTTCGGCAATTCATGTCGAGAGACGAGTTTGTGGAAACCCTTCATGCTGATGATGAGTTAAAGGGCTCGAAATCCGGATTGTTGCGGAACAACTTAATGTGAGTAGGAACCATCTTTTTTAAAAAGGATTGAACTACACTCTCACCTCATCATTTATAATTTCTAATATTTTTAATTGGCCAACATGTAGATATTATTAAATTTCATGACATAAATATATGATTATTAAATTATAGTTTAGTAATAAAATAACCATTTTATTGATGAATACAAATAGTAAATTAAAGTTTATGGTAGGTATTGGTGAATGAAAAAGTTAGTGTCATGAGCGGGATTCGAACCCACGACCTTCGGCTCAATACCATATTGTGTATTGTATATGTGCAACCAATTCAGATATTGTGAGACGAGCGAGATTCGAGTGGATCGATGTCACCATAGCTCAAATGGTATTTTCCAACATTATAGCTGTTTTATTATGTATGTTTCAGAAAAACATTTTCTTTATCGTGCCAACGTTTCGATCTTTATTGAGATCATCTTCAGGGCTCAATGTGTTTGGTTTTGTGTAATTGTGCGATTCTTGCTTGTCGTGTTGAGAGGGCACGTTCAACACAATAATGACACATCTACACAGAAAACAGACACTTTGAGCCCTGATGATGAACTCAATAAAGATAGAAACGTTGGCACGATAAAGAAAAGATTTTTGAAAACCTACGTCACACCAGACTGCATCTCCGATCTCCGAATTAACTAACCGTCACTAAACACCACCAATTTTTTTGTCTCACATTTTTTATAAAAAAAAACCACATAAGTATGTAAGTTTGAAATCCATTATATTTCTTGGTCCGATTGACCCAGTAACGTCTTTTAATTAATATAACTTTATGTAAGGTATTGGTTGAAATAAAAATCCTGGTGTCACGAGCGGGATTCGAACACACGACCTTCGAAAAATAGGTTGAGATGGGGAGTTGGTGTCCTAAATCACGATAGCTCAAGTGGTTAGGGTATCTTCCTTACTTAAAGATTAATTAATTGAAATATTTAATTGGGACAAGAAATATAATAGAGTAAATTAAAGTTTAATTCTTGCTTTGCACTTTCTTCGATCTCTGAATGGAAAAGTGCAACAATACGCGACATGGTCTTAACAGACGGTCGGACATTTTTTCCTTTTAATAAACCCGACGGCGAACATTCAAGCCTTAATTTTTTTTAATTAAATGAATTTACTGGCAATTAAACAAAGGTTTCACCCGTTGAGCGGGTGGGGAGGCGGCACCTTTTCTTCTTTTTATTTTAATTGAATAACCCAGTCTGTTATTAGAGGGTGGAGTGACTTATGAAGCGGATTGTTAATTGGCTTTTATTTCGGGGAAGGGGCGATCCATCCGCTTCGAATTTAAATACTCGGAGGGAAAAAAAAGTTTATTAATCCAGAGAGAAAAACTAAACAGCCAATTCGATCCGTTTGGAATTATAAACAAAAGTACATTCGCTGCAGACGTGTTGGTGAGATCCAAAAAAATGTCGAAACATCAGCAAATTACAATTTGGATACAGCGACGGGCTAGGAACCAGAGAAGCCAAGTACAGATGAAGGATGTCGACCATCCGGTATTTCTGTGTTTTATTCATTTCAAAAGTTTCATCATGTCCAACATAGGAAAATGTCAAACATTCTTAAAAACACTACAATGGAATTTTCAAAAAATAAAAATAATAAAACAATATTTAATTAGCAGACGCTTTTTCAAAGAAAAATTGAAAATCCATTACATATTATACATAATTCCATTACATTAAGTGAATTTGTAACAAACAAATCGAAAGGAACGAGAAGGACTTTGGAACCTGTCGGAGGCAAAAAGGTCAGGAAGGCTAAAAGGCGGTGGACGGAGGACACTCGATTGGCAGACAGCGAACGATCCACACCATACGTATCTGCTTCAACTGGACTTGTTAAAAAAAAACATCTCATCATAGCTCATCAAGAAAACGGCATTCTTCATGTGAGTTCTTTCCTGTTCCATATTTCCTTGGGGATTGCGCATACGTTTATTTTAGTTTATATGCATCTCAATTATATTTTAAGTTTTTTTCTCTTTATATATTATTACAAGGTGAATTGATTTTATTTTGTTGTATTAATTTAAGTTTAAAAGATTTTTTTTTTAAGTGTGAATTTGATTTTGAAAAATAAAAAACGATTAAGTTAAATTAAATTGGTTTTCCCTTACAGTGCCTTTTATTTTTAAATTCCTCACATTATTAAAATAATTGTAATAATAAAAAAAAATTATATTTATGATTAATCCAAATTATATATTAATCTCATTTCATCTAATACCCTTAAAGTCTAACAAATTTATACTTTCTTCTCTTACGTAACACTAAACGGGCAGTTAAGCCCCAGTATCACAGGAATTAACTTACTTTTATAAAAATTATTTTAAAAAATATCGGTTTCTTAATGATAATCCGAAACATTTATAATTAATTGCAATTCTTCACGTTCGGCTCGGCCATCCCAGTCGAGATTAAACGTTTTCAAGCCCGGATCCTAATTAAGAAGTCGCATTAAGCGCCCAATTTCAAGCAGTTCCGCTTTTCGGAAATTCATAAATACCGTTTTTGAATCGTTCTTTTACTTTGAAAATTAATAGTATTTTTTCCTCCGGGAATGCTGGATCGCTTCGCTGAAAGGGAATAAAATGTCCATTAGACCACTAATAAAAGTGTTACCCTTGCGATTTACGGTTATTATCCCGATTCGGATCGTAGATTATAAATTGTGGAGAGTTAGTCTACCAGGCTGGACCTCTGGCCATCAACATTGTTCGGATTATTTCATTACCCGGCCGAGGTTTACGGTCAGTGCAAATCACTCGGAACACGGGTTTTCAAGCCCGTTTATCATTCATATCTGATCTCCTTATTAAATTACGGCAAAAAATCATTACACATAATAACAGCTTTTGTTTTTAAAAGTTATGAACGAGCTGATTGTTGGGCGATGTTTTATGTAAACAAACTGATAACGTGACTCGACCGTGATAAGTTCAATGAAATTTAGAAAATCAGCGTTAAAAAGTAATATGGATGTAAACAGCAAACATCCTGCGACTAACTAATTAGGAACAGTAATTATGATCAGAAAATTTAGGTGTGACGATATTTATGTTTTATGCTATTATTTAATAATTGAGAAAAAGAAAAAAAAACATCATTCATCTTTTCTGTTTTAGAAGATATACCTAAAGATGATAATCGATACCATAACAATCGAGAAGTCGGGCCTTACGTCAACTGTTCCTACTACTACCCCCTAGGTGTTTACAAAAATTGGTGTAGTTTCAACAAGGCTTCACTCAGCACCCAGTATTTCCATGCGTTGATGTCTGCTCCTCGATCCAATCAAGTCACCACGAGAGCCGGGGCAAATATTTGCCCTTGATCGACGGTAGATTCCCGTGCTTGGACGGTAGTTTCGACGGCGTCCTCGAACCCTGTGTCATGGAGACTGACAATTAGGACCTGGGGACACTTCTCGAACCTCGGTATTAATTTTGAACTATTCGCCGAGCAAGTGGACAACTGGAGGGCGTTCTCCTCATCGTACCCATTGAACCCACCTCGTCGCAAGCAAATGTTCCGGACTCGTTGCCTCCAAGGCCGCCCAATTCTCCATCTCCGATACAGTCATCTTGCCAGAGTACTCGAATCCCCATCATCGCCGACAGAGTACTGGTGCTTGGAGGAGGGAGTATCGACGACGACTTCGTACCCTGTGTCATGGAGACCGACGGTTAGGATCTGGGAACACTTATCTTGTTGTCCCGTTGGACCTCGTTGCAGGCAAAGGTTCCATGACTCGGTGCCTCCAAGGCCGCCAGAATTTCCATCCTCGATACAGTCATGTTGCTAGAATACTCAAACCCCGTCATCTTTGGCAGAGTCTAGTCCCGGTCCTTGCAGGAGGGGTTCGATAGCGACCTCATACCATATGCCATGGAGACCGACGAACCTGGAGATACTTATCTTGCCTCCGTATTAATTTTAAATTAATCTCCGAACAAGTGGACAACCGGAGTGCGTTCCCCTCATCGTACCCATTGAACCCACCCCGTAGATGGTGGGCAATCCTACAGAACCATGGCGCCTTCTATACTTATTTAGCCGTGGCACCACCCGGTTGACTTTTTACACCCCTGAACCACGGCATCCAATCCACAAAGGTCAAGCAGATTCGCTACAGGGACCGCTTGCGGTCAATTCCTAGCTCATATGAAGCTACTCTGGTGTGGATTGTAGACGATGTAACGTCTCATTGACCTCATCACGCCTTCGCAGTTTAGTGATATGCGGCGTATTTATATTTAGACGGTAGAGCCTCCTCCCCTCGGCTAAATCGAGCTACTGTCTTGGCTTGAAACTCCACGACTTCGAGGAGTGTCGAGCTTCTGTCTTGGCTTGAAACTGCAC
>CM077109.1:17995224-18042952 GCA_039619505.1 Cimex hemipterus | reverse complement strand
CTCTCTCTCTCTCTCTCTCTCTCTCTCTCTCTCTCTCTCTCTCTCTCTCCTCACCTCCTCTTTTTCTACATTTCGTTCACGCTCTATAATTTCTATCTATCTACATATTTATTTACTTTAACGCCGCTCCTCATCTTTGCCTTTCTCCGTATGCTTCTTTCTCTCTTTTTTATGTATCTATTTATTTTCTCTCTATCTATTCTACCTATTTATCTTTCATCTTTCTTTTTCTCCCGATCTCACAACTTCCTTTCTCTGTCTATTTTTCCCTCGGTTTCTCTCTCTCTCACTTTCACTCTCTCTTTCTTTTTTGTTCTCTCTCTTTTTCTCTCTACCCCTGTCACTCTTTCTATGCACATATATTGTGTGCATTATTATTATGATAATTTTATTGAATTATTACATTGTTAACATTACATAGTTCTTCTTTAGTCTTTTTTATTTTCAATTATTCTTGTTCCATCGCTCAGGGAGTTATTTTACATATTTCTACCCTTTGTTGTTATTGTTCTTAAGGAAACCAGTTCCCAGAAGATCGTACATTGTTTATTTCTTTCTATTTTTCTTCTCTCTATTTCTCTCTCTCTCCTTTTTCTACGTTTTACTCATGCCGTATAACTACCGCTCCTCATTTTTATCTTTCTCTGTACGACTCTCTCTCTCTCTCTCTCTCTCTCTCTCTCTCTCTCTCTTTTCTTTATCTATCTATTTATTTTCTATCTAACTGTTCTATGTATTTATTTTTAATCTCTCTTTTTCTCCCTATCTCACAGCTCACTTTTAATTTGTCTATTTCTCCCTCGGTTTCTCTCTCTCTATCGCGCGCTTTCTCGCTCTTTTACTCTCGTTCAAATCTCTCTATCTATAAGTGCATTTAGGTCATTCCTTTTACTAGTGTCATGCTTACTTATTTAATCGATTTATTACTCATCTCACTATTTTATAGTACAATGACATCATTGTACAGTATTTTATAAAGGAAAAATATATAAACGGTTTCTTGCTTTTTAATTAGTTTGCAACCTGTAATATTTAGACAAACTTGCAATGCTGGTACACTGACATTTCTTTAAAAACAAGTAATCATATATTAATACTATTATAATATTGGGATATTGTAAAAAGGCTTTACATGTTTTGTTTTCGGGTAGATCCGTAAGAGTTGTGATAAATATTACCCATGATCTTATAAAGTACGAACCCATGTTTATCCTCATGGTCTTCAGAATGAGAAAATCGAATTTATTCGACATCCAATAAATAATGGTTTGGTTGATATTGCCCATTGTTTAAAGGGGCCAATTAGATTTTTATCACTTAATGAACGTAGGGGGGTCAATTAATTGATTCGCCATGGGCCGCCACACACGACGGTAAGTTTCCTCCGGTAATTTTTGTATTTCTGATTTTGGACCCGACTCGCTCGTCTCGCAGTCGTTAGAGGCTGTCAGACGGACAGATTTATATCTGGCGTACACACCAACGTCTGACTAACTAACAACATGAGCTTCACAGAGCTTTTGCGCCTGATAATCATGATCCCGTCCGTGCTTCGAAATGTTAATCTTGATTAAGTCCTAGGCTAAAAGCGTACCGAGAGTTTTTTTTTATATAAATAAGTATACCTCGACAATCAAGATTCACGTTACAGGGAATACGCTAGTACTGTGCGAACTAGGATTTTTTTTTTTATTCTGACGTTTTTAAGGAAAATTTGAGATTTCTTACATAAATCATGTAATCTTAGAACTCTTAAAAAATTATATACGAAAGCCCGTTGTTGTTTATATTAGTCCGTGAAATTACTATAAACTTACAGTCATTAATTTTGCATTTTTATTTTTAACAAATATTTGCCTTTTGAATTTCTCCCAAAAACATTTACATAATTTCAGTTACGCTGATTCTCATTTCAAGAAGAAAACGTTTATTAACCAAATTTGTAAATAATACGGGATATTATTTTTCCCGTTATAACCACATTAATCAAATTTTTAATTCGTAAAAATCGTTTTTCTATCCTTAACATATAATCATTGTATAATATATTGCTAACATATAATCAGAATTATAAATATTTTCATTCGTACAGAAAAATAATCGTATGCACATATATTAGTTTATATCTGATTACAAAATACCAGAAATGAAAGTGTAAACGATTGGAAATTACCTATCAATTTAATTTGAATAAACGCAATTATAATCATTTATTTGATCTACTATATGTTACTATATTCATTTTCACTTCCTCCATAACAATTATTATTTTAGTTATAACGGTATTGTTTTAAGTGTGTGTCCTCTAATGGGAGTTGAGGGTGAATGTATTTATTAGCTTGAATCGGAATTGCGAGAGTGCCGGATTATTAAATAGTATGTGTATTCACGATGTTTGTAAGATGTTACCTGTGGTTAACTCGAATAGAAAAATGCCCAGTTAGATCGTGAACACGCCCTTCTTTTCTTAGCACGTTAAACGTTAATTTTTCAGCAATGCTGCGCGTGGCGATTGGTAAAACCAAAAACAAAGCTATAACAGTCCTTCTTGTTTCTAACTATTAACAAATGACACGCTTCGTGCCAGCGTATCTAACCTGTATCCTAACCTCTAACACCCTACAACTTTATAGGATAAGAAATGTATCTATTATGAATGAGAGTGTAAGAATAGGTCAATAATTGACAAAAGAAATGTATTTGTCTGATTTAATTAATGCGTATTTAAGAATAAAACTACGAGTAAACAAAACACAGCTGTTATGTTCATGGCTGCCATGTTGGTTACTTACGCCCTAGCGGATAGCAATGTGACTACATTTTCGACCTAACCTCTAACGTTGGCCCTCCTTGGACTGTCAGATCGAGCAATGTTAACTAGCCAATTCTTACAAGTCTATGTCAACATTTTTCTCGATCTAACAGGACCTAACAGGGTTAACACAAACATCGTGAATACCTGTTATGTTACTATATTATGTTAGTTAAAAATAGTATCTGTTATATCATTATCTTGATTATAGTCAATAGATGTCGTACAAATTCTTTGTATGCCAGTGATTTATCCATTAAGGTGATACACAAGGAAGCTTCGGACCTTCCCCCAAAAAATAATGTCTGTAAAAAGGATGTTGGGGGAATATCGAGTACTACCATCCTAATTGAGTGGAATGTAGAATAGAAAATAACATATTTAAGAGTGAATGAGAATTCGAATAGAGACAGCATTTGACATAGTTGCTGAGGTTCGTGTCTAGTCTTGGGTTAACAAAATCAAACACAAATCTTCAATCACGGAATGGATTAAAAAATACAAAACGAGGAGTGGATAAACTGTAGAGACAATAAACTAACGCTAAAAAATCCCTCACTAAGATTGACCTACTGCAGAGAATAACCACATATATCGATCACTGGCATCTCAAACGTACGTTAAAAAAATTGTACTCCTCGTCAACAATACAAGAGGATCTTTAGCGTCCACACCTGGCCTATTCGGCTTTATCGGACAGTTTGATTCTCAAGATGAGAGCTGATGCACTTCTGCATACGACGGGGTTGTGTTACCGCCGCAGCATTGGTGTAGAGGCGCCCCGGCCCCTATGGGCCAAGGACAACCTCGCTCTCATACTATCCACTCCGAATGGTAAGGCCCGCATTGTGCATCAGCCAGTTTTCCCGCGTACTCCCTAAATAGAGAAGGCGACTCTATCTCCCTGAGTGTGGGGCTTCCCTAGCGTAGAAACTACCGGATCTGCCCCAGCTGTTGTTTTTCGTGGAATTGGTAACCACCCACTAGATGAGCACTGCCTACGGTCAAAGGCCTCTTGTCGAGCTCAGCCTATACCAGGCATGTGCATTCGAAGGACGTCTTAGGCCTAGCCTAGGTGGTCCGATCCTTCGCTTCCCCGAGGGTACCACGCTGGTAATACGAACAACATTGCAAACCATACTCGAGTCAGAGCAGCCGATTCACAACCCGCTCCATTCGAGTGTCCATTGTGGAACTACAATGACGATTCCATATTAAAAAACTCCATAAAAACTTTCTATTCCTTGATATTGCATCTCAACTTCCAGACACGACCACCGAGATACAGTCTCTGATGCGAAAATGTAATCGTGAGCAGGAATTATAAAAGTGGATGCGCCGAACAACAGAGAAGTTTTCACGGTTTAAAAGTATTAGTACCCCTAGGAGATTCTTAGAAAAGTGGTCACCCTCACCCCCATAATGAATAGGTCGGAAGGTCATGTGAGGTTGTCACATTTACTTTTGGGCCGAAACGCGCGTACTGTCTCGCCTGGAAACAATGGTTGTACCTAATTAAACGGTACAATTCGTTGACTCCAGTACTTGAGCATAGTCTGTTCTTATTCTTGACGAAAACAGGGTTATTTTACACTATATACAGAGTGTGGTAATTAGTGACCGTTAATTGATATTTATTTAGAAATCGTGAGATGCAGTCTGGTGTGATGTAGGTTTCAGAAAAACATTTTCTTTGTCGTGCCAACGTTTCGATCTTTATTGAGATCATCTTCAGGGCTCAAAGTGTTTGTCTTCTGTGTAATTGTGCCATTCTTGCATGTCGTGTCGAGAGTGCCCTCTGTCACTCTCTAATGGAATAATTACACCGAACACAAAACACTTTGATGATCTCAATAAAGATTGAAACGTTGGACACTGTCTAGAAGTCACGATAAAGAAAATGTTTTTCTGAAACCTACATCACACCAGACCGCATCTCACGATTGCTAAATTAAAAAATTTAAAAAACTATATACAGTTTTGATAACTTTTTGTCCCATAGTGACTGTTGAGAGTGAATGCATTTATTAGCGTGAATGAATGAGAGGGTCGGTGCGGAATATTGAGTACTCATCGACCTTCAATTAGGTTAGCTATTTAATGCAAGTATTAACGGGTTATGGAGGACTATCGACTACTCCATCGACATGAGTGAATGGTATGGAAATACAAAAGAATGTGTTTAAACGTGTATAGCTCCTCAATTTGGAAAACTACACATTAGCACCTAAAATGACCAGGAAAGAAATTGGACTAAACCTATAAAGTCCAAGTAGAACAGAAGACCCTTGTTCGACATCAAGAAACGTTCTAAACAATATTATTTGAGCTGGATTTAGGAATAATAATAATTTATTTTCATAAATTAGAAAATGGTTAAATAATCGATACATTGTTTTTATTTCAAATTTACTCTTCGACGTTAATTGTGGTTGGATTTTCCCGTGATCAAGGCATAACTGCATTGTTTTTCAAAAACCGCAGTGCATCACGTGCCATTTAAGGTGATATTTATCACGGCTCTTATGTTGATGAAATAAGTTTAACATACAAGCATAATAAATTAATAAATAATCAACGTCGAAAGATCGATCAGATTTATTAAAAAATTCTTAGCAAATGCCTGATTTATTTTACCTAATTATTCCATATTTCTGGATTAAATACATAAAGACATTACATTTCGACGGATTTTCGAGGAACAATGATTTTCTTCGGCTTGTTTCGAACGATCTCGGGCTCTGGCGCAATCTCTGATGAAGATTGATTATTGACATTCGTATTTCTTTGTTTCTCGTCGGTGGATGGTGTGCTCGACCTTGCGCTAGGCCGCAGACGTTCCTGTGGTTGAGTGATTGGCCCCTGTCGACCGCAGAGTGGATCCCGTAGGTCTGTCTTTTCCCGAACACGGGCCTTGGACTTTACGCCCGTTTCCTCCGGAGTAATTGAGGAGGGTCGCCGATGTATTGCCCCATGAGGCCCCCCCCACATCCTTCGCCTCTAAAGTGAAGGGTTTATTTACAACGAAAACATGTTTGGACGCTGTGCACCTCTACCTACAAAGCGAGTAAGTAAAGCCTAGTAAAACTGTTTCAATCAATCGTTAGGTAAGAGAGCATTCGGTTGCGATCTTGATAATAACTTGGCAAAATGAGTTACGAGATTACGAACAGACCGCACTCGTATTACTAGTATCTACCTCCTGGCGCCACAAGAAGAAACCTAGGCAAATCTTGGGGATTAAAACCTGAAATGGTACACGGCAGGAATAAGACCCAAAATCACATACGGATCATTAACTCGGTGGGCCAGAGTTCAACAAAAAGCAGCTTCGTAAGCATTAGGCAGCATACAAAGACAAGCAAACCCTTAAAAGTGCACTAGAAACTCTGCCAAACCTACCTCCACTGGAAATACTTATACAAGCAGAAGCTAGGAAAAGCTCATTTAAGTTCCAGAATCATTTAAATTGTATAGGCACTAAACAATTAGAGTATACAACCATAATGAAAAAAAATCATCCATTGCTAAAAATGGGGAATGATTATACGATCCCGAAAACATTCTTCACAACATCCTATAAAGTCTCAACGTAATATAAAGGAGATTAAAAACATAGACTATCAGATACAATGATACGGTATATAAATGGCTCAAAACAAACAAAGGAACAGGATCGGGTATTTACTTTACAGCCCAAAACAAGAGCAATCAAACTCATTAGGGAAATACACTGCGGTCTTTCAAGCAGAAATACATGCATCAATGCTTACCCTGGCGAAAGCAATCCTCATAAGATCTGATAGGCAAGCTACCACTAAAGCATTAGCATGTAAAAGAATCACATTAAAACTAGCCAGTGAATACACCCAAAATTTCCAAAACCTGGAAACCCGACGATATCATTGGTCGCAGGGCACAGAAGAATTTTGGGTGACGAGAAAGCACACAGACCACAAGACCATCCATTCGCAAGAAAAACAAATATGGAATCCTCCATCGAAACAACTGATACAAACAAAACAAAAAGGAGAAGTGGACGCACCCTCGCAAATCACGGCCAACACTACACCCTTGTCGATACAGGTTTTTTATAAGTGTTATATTCATGATGATCGTAAGATGTTAACTCGTCTTAACTCGAATAGAGAAACATCTAGTAACATCGTGAACGCCCATTTCTTTTCTTAGCATGTTAAGCGTTAATTTTTCTGCAATGCTAGCGATTGCTAGAACCAAAAATAATACTTTAACAGTCCTTGAAGGCTTGTTGAAATTTGTTTTGGTTTTATTTTGTCTTAAATTGTAAGACGCCAGAAACTTCTACAAAAAGTACTAACAAAACACACGCTTGAATTCGTGACGACATACCTAACCTGTGGCCTAACCTCAAACAGCCTTCAACTTTATAGGATGTAGGATGTATCTATTATGAATGAGAGTATAAGGACAGATCAGAAATTAACAAAATAAATTTATTGGTCTGATTTAATTAACGAGTATTTGAGAATGAAAAAGTGTAAAAAAACAGCTGTTAAATTCATGGCTGCCATGTTGGTTACTTTCGCCCTAACGGATAGAAATGATACTACATTTTCGACCTAACATGGCCTGTTGGATCGAGCAATGTTAATTAGCCGATTGTTATAAATCTTCCTCATCATTTTTTTCGATCTAACAGAGTTAACAATTACCACAATTATATTAAAATTGTGTTACTTCATTCTCAAATAGGCAATGTTTCAAAATAAATATTAGTATATAGCTGCAATATATGGTATTATTTATATGAAATCGTATTTTGAAAATAGGTTTATACTTTTTTTTGTTCTTCGACGATAGTTGTTAAAAGGCGAATACAACATGGAATCGCTGTTTATTAAACAGAAATTGAATGGTCGTTTTAAGTAAAAAATGCATTCGATAAATTTGCCGAAATCACCTACCAGGGTGAGGTTTATTTATTCTTTCATTTAATAGGATCATTAACGCCACTATGCCCGTCGTAAATCAGCCGTATGGAAATGCGTTCAATTTTGTTTCAACTGGCTCTAATCAATCAATAAAAATAATTTCTACATTGACATCTCGCTCCTTATTATCCTAAGGAGCCGACTGAATTTTCTAATTTTCGACTGAATCCGACGATTAATAACCGCTGGCCGGGGTATGCGACGGGAGAAAAAGCGAAGGTCGGAACGAATATATCTGCGTGTATAATAAGCGGAGGTATGATATAATGGGGAAGGTGTAAAAGATACGATATCATAATTATAGGTTGGCCGGCCCTGGCCCGTACGCATGAGCGGGTCAACGGGAATTTTAATGGAGTTTTCAACGGACAATCGCACTCCCCCAAGAAATCGGACGAGTATTGCTATCCTCTAATTTATTCCAACAGCGCCTTTTCCGCCGGATTGATAATTTTTTCAAGAAGGGGCAATAGTAGTTTAAAAAAATAAAACCGGAATCAAAAATACTAACAGCAACAGATGCTAACTCATTTCCTTAGTTATTAGAATAAATATAGTATCTGTAGTTTGGTTGAGTACGATCAAGCCTAGCCACTAATTTACCCAGGTGTGACGTTGGACACTCAAGTCAAATTTAGTAGACAACACTTGCACTAAATGTTAAGGGTTGATTTCTTCAATCCAACAAGCGACTTACGTACAGTCAATACGTCCCACGCGGAAGTAGTTCCTTTTACGATATTAAAAACCCCATAAAAAATAAATTTCTATTGCATGCCATCTCTTCTCTTAATGTCCAGATATGATTCACATATTGAGAGTAAATATGTGCTCCTCGGAGAATCTGGTCTTAGAAGAGTGGTCATCCTCACTCAATTAAAAATAAGTTGGTAGGCCGTGTGAGGTTGCCACACTTACATTTGGGCCGAAGCACGCTTAAAGAATGGTTGTACCACCTACCAGTACAGAGCGCGTAGGCTGCCTGATATGAAAATGACACTTGAGCATGGCGTGTTCTTATGTTGACATTGAATGTATTCATTGGCGTGAATGAGTGGAAGAGTTGATGGTGAATATTGAGTACCCATCGACCCTCAATTAGGTTAGCTAAATAATACAAGTTATGAAGGAAAATCGAGGACCCCACCAATATGAGTGAATTGTTTGGAAATATGAAGGAATGTGTTAAAGACCTGGACTTAGGTAACTACATAATCGCAAAAGCATCTAACATTGATTAAACCTAAAATATCAAAGAAAGAATTAGACTAACCTTAAAAGGTCCTAGTAAACCTGCCTACCCCCTTCATAAAGATTGGCAACTTACTACGATAAATAGGGATGGCCAGAAATGGAGATGGATGGAAAGGGTTCAGAGGATTAAGAGGACTACAGCTCACTAGCTTCTGAGAAAACACCTACACAACATGGGTATAATCAATGATGACCCCATTTGCAGGACATGCAATGAGGAGGAAGTATGTCACCCGTATCATCTTCGAACGCAAAGGACACCGCTCAATATGAAATAACCTGGAGTACAAAGAAACCCAGGGAAAGGAATTGTACCAACGACAGTACTTCTTAGGAGGAGGACTGAGTCAATGGCCCTGAACTAAGGAACTAGGAAATAAGTTAGAAGGCTCCAATACTTGGAAAACAAAAAACTATATTTCCATCATCATCATCATCATCATCATCGATAGCCCCAAGAGCCCAACCTCTGTAACTGAAACGGATAAGATTGTGATCTCTGCTTCTCGTGACCTGGTGTCTACTCATCCGACACCAGCATTATTTAATGTAAAACAAAAACAAACCAATTTTGACGGCCTTCGTTAATCTTAGCTACGATGATAGTGGCGTACGTTTTTCACTTTATTCCAGTGTTCAAGTCTGGATGTAATTTGTAGCAGCTAGGTTGCTTCACTCTGTCAAAAGGTCAGTACTGTGTTTTAGCAGTGCTCTGAGTCTCTTCGCTTCATTCTCTATGCAAGGCACGCATGGTATTGAAGCTAAGTAAACTGGCCATATGGATTAGAGGGCATTTGGGCGTCTGTGCTCTCTCCAACTCTCGTTCCATTGAGTACGGTTTTCACTTTAAGAAGGTCTGTACTTATTTTCACAGTTAAGCAAAGAAACTCATCTTCAAAACAAACGCCTTCGGTCTAACAAATCTCAACTGTCTTAAATGGTCAAATCTATTTATGATCCTCCTCTTGTACTGGGCATCACGATGGCAGACTGATTGCATCTAACTGGGCAAAACAGGAAAAAGGTCTCTTAGTCCGTAACAATAAATGTCAGATGTAAGAAGGAAAAGTTCGGGCAATTTCGCATGCTCCACCATTTGAGAACTCTTCCCCTTCCTCTATAGCACACCGGTGAGTGCCAATTCATCAAGGAATTTGATTTTTTTTGTAAATGTTATGGTTGTATTTCGTCCATTGCTACATCGAACAACCCAATTTCCTTTTGCAGGTCTCCTCCTTCAAACATTTACCAAATAAATCTTCCCGTAACCCCCAAGACTGGATCCAACTGACCCCTATATCCTCATTTAGCGGGCCTTCCTATAGCGGAAATGGCCACATGGTTCCATTTTCTCAGGACTCATTATAAAACTTACAAACTAATAAAGTAAAGTAGGAATATAATATTAATTACCATTAATTTGTTCCTCACGATGAATACTATGTAATTTTTTTTGACCATTTGCAAGCAGCTGGTTTAGGGCTTTGTTTTACAGAGAGGAGCCGTGCTGTCGCTGGCTTTACAGCCATCGACGCCCCCGACTATCTACATATTTAAATTTAATCGTCTAATTACAGGTAATTTAAACTCAGAGACGAAAAAAAATATGATTAACGTTGGTTTTAATTCCATGGTGGAATTAAAAGGACAAGCCATTTGGGGATGTTAACCCAAGGGGTTGCAGAGTGGTTTAAGGGTTGAAACGACACAAACCAAAGGGGACGGGGTTTCCGAATCAACAGGAGCTCCCCTCGGCCCGTTGACCGCCCTTTATTAATTAAAGATGATCCTCCGCTGATCCGCGTCCGTTCTTCTAATCCGGGCAGAGGTCAAACATGAATTTTACCCCCCTCCCCGGATTTTGGGATTACACCGCAAATTGGGCTCGGGCCGAAGCTAAAAGCACAATTAAAACTGGAGGTTGAGAGAAAGCTGTCACGTCACGGCAGGCATTTAAATGAAGTTTTTTGTTAATTTTGCATTATATCTTACAAAATTACAATGAAGGTAAAATCGGTCGTATTGATTACAGAAGATCGTCCCAAGGATAAATCGCCACATACAGAGAATGCAACCCTTTCTCGCCCTTTGAACACTACACATGGTTTACTTACAACGACAGCTAGCCTCAAAGTCCTCCTTATTCCGTATCCTTCGCCGAATTGATTAAGCGATTCAAGTAATGGAAAATCAGAAAATCAACTTTTAATTTATACCAAAGCAAAGTCTCCCAAAACAAGTACAAATACTCAAAACGGAGCATAAAGTTTCCTGGTTTGTAGCACTGAAAACCTCGATAGGCAAGTATCCAAACTGCCGCTTCAAATCCTTGAGGTAAGAAAATTTTAACTTCCTTCCAATGGAAAGTTCACCCATAGTTTTGACCTCCTTTTTCCAAATATTATTTAATTTTAGAGTATTCGCTCAAGCTTAACAATTTGGATAAGTTTAGGACGGGATGCAGTGTTTTTCCTTCAATGTTTCTTCGCTTGCGATGACAACACTGATTTTTTTGGCGCCAATCTAAAATCGCCATATTGAAAACTGCAATCTCCAGCATCACTCCGTCTTCGATACAATGATGTATATGCCAAACAATGTTCATATCCACTTCATAATTTAACCCTTCCTGCCCAAAGGTTGCTCCAGAGCCAGGCCAACTTTAGGAATTTTAAGGTTATGAGAAAATCCCGCGAGTAGAGGGAGAGTTTGGTGACTTCTATTTCTGCCCAGATAGTGGCGACACTGATTTATTTGGCCTCAATCTAAAATCTCATCCCGGTAACCTTTTTAAAAATTACCAAAGTTCATCTTGCTTTAAGACATAATTATGCCTCTCATAAAATTTAACTAACAATTTATTTCATCGTTTTGCTCAAAATAGGGCATTAAGAACAAAAGAGGCATTCCGATTGTCATACTGATTATTGTGATACACACTGTGTGACTGTACGTAGCGAGCGCCTGACGTCGCATAGATGTGCACACCTTACATAAACTGACAAGGCGTCAGGTAGCATCGAGGAAATAGTTCCTCACTTCGTTTTTCACACTATAGAAAGCTTTGAGGTTATCGATAAAGCAGTCATATACGTTGACGTTCATATCTCCACATATTTTTAATAAAAATTTGAAAGGAGAAAATATCCTGACATTATGTTGAAATCCGAACCAACAGCATTTAGGGCTTTTTATAAATTCTAGTATGTACTACAAGAAGAAAGATCAACTTCTGTGTAAGACTTAAGATTGACAAAGCACAAGTTTCAGAGCTACCTGGCCATAACTGCGTCACAATAAAACGTTCATTACTATAAATGAACCAGAAGGATTTGAAAAGCATATTAGTGAAGAGCACGTTCTTCTTTTAAAACTTTCACATAAAAAAGGCAATTATGGTTACAATCATGGACGATTAAAACTTAATAGCTATATAATATACATTTTCATTGAGTAAAACAGGCCCTTTAGGAAAAGTAAACATGCCATAATTATGGCTTAACCACTCACTTTATTTTCTCCTTTTTTCATTATAACACCGAGGTCTTTATCATTTTAAAGAAAAGGGGCCATTTAAAAGAATAAACTCCCTTTTCCCCTCTCTTAGGATCTCTTTCGCTTCCATTGAATGCGTTTCATATGCAAATTCCCTCGGAGCAATATCGCGAAGTGAATAAAAAACCTCTCGAGTTCATTGCGAGAGAAATGCGTGGAATGCCCAATAGCGGAGGGCCCCCCTGCGGACGAACGCCTCCGCCACCTGCAGATCACGATGATAACGAGCCTTGATAAGAGGCCAAGTGGCCGTTAGAGGAGCAAGTAGCCGTGTAAACGCCTGCTTAACACCTTTTATCCGATCAATGACGTTCTCCGGGTCCCTCTTCAAAGTTAATCGGCCGAACGTCTACTTTCATGGACGAAATCCTTGACAAAACCCCATTCCGGTAGAAATAAACAACAGAGTGGCTCTAACCGAAGTACGGTTTCTTTTCAGTGTGAGGTTCAGTACAAAAATAAATAGTAGCTATGCGAAAAAACAGTTGGGGAACCAAATATGAACTATGGGGTATTCACGATCTTTCTGTTAGCTCTGCTAAGTCTGTTACGTCGAGAAAAATGTTGACGTAGAATTGTAAGAATCGGCTAGTTAACATTGTTCCATCTAACAGGCCAGGGCCGATGTTAAATGTTAGGTCGAAAATGTATTCACACTGACGTCCGCCAGGGCATAGGTAACAAACATGGCAGCATGGTTGTCACAGCTGTTTTTTGTTCCCGCCTAGTTTCATTCTTAAATATGCAAAAATTAAATTAGACGAATTTTTTCGTGACCTGCCTTTCTACATTCACTTAATGACTATTGTTGACTGGCGAACCAATGAAAATTTCATAGACCCGATTCAAAATATTCCACTGTTTTTCGGCGTTTTGAATTAAACAGTAATTTTTGCATTATTTATACCAGTTCTAAGCAGGGTGAGGACAGTAAGATGATTTGGTCTAGTCAGACTAAATTAATCAGAGATGTTTAAAAGGCAATTCAGGCTATGTCCTGTGGCATTTGTGGCTACAAGGAAACCGAGGTGGCCGAGAGATTAAGAACTTAAGGCGTCCGACTATTTGCCACGCTACTCGTCCCGCGTATCTTGGCATAGCCCATTGATTGGCTAATTGTAATATAGGGAACGGTTTATAAAGCGGACCCACTGTCTGACAGGAATCACTCGATTTTTGTGACTGCAGAGTGTTCTGCTCATATTTGAAAAGAAATGTGATGATCGAGTATAACAACAAAAAGGCAAATAAGAGTTATTAGTTTACTAAATAATTGCATTATTTATTAGTTCTAAATAAGGTAGGATGATGATTCCCGTTTTGAAATTGCGCCTCGACAAACTAAACTGTTGGATGGTTAGAATCCTGTGTATATAAACATATTTGTAGATGTCCAACTTCTACCACTCTTCACCTCTAAAAATAGTTTTTCAGTTTAGAAACGTATTTTTGATTTTCAATGATAACTGTATTATTTCCTTTAATTGCTACTGTTTTACTTTATATGAAAAGAAAAATGGTAAAAAGGAGGGACAATTCAAAAGGTAGGGTTGAGAGGGGAAGTCGAAAGAGGTAGAGCAAGTGGTAGAGCAGCGGTCGTGGGGTCGAATCCCGCTCCTGACACTCAATTTTTTTTTTTAATCTCAACTAAAAACCTTATTAATCGAAATTTATATAAAAAGACTTAATTGTTCGTGGGTTGTTTACTTTTTGACATTTAGATTTACTAAGTTTTGTTTTATTGCTTCAGCACATTTATATTTTATATTTGTATTTATTACAATTAATTAAGGTTTTTAGTTGAGATGAAAAAAATTAATGGCACGAGCGGGATTTGAACCCACGATCTTCGGCTAGATTCGCCGCTGCTCTGCCACTTGAGCTACCGTGACCTCGGGGTGGGTTCGAATACCGCTCGTGCCATTGACTTTTTTCATCTCAACTAAAAACCTTAATTAATTGTGATATATTAATTGGTCAAGCGGGATTTGTATTTATTTTCCAACAAACTACTGATGAACCGAGGGATAGCTTTTTTATATTTAATTCTCTTTCGGGACCAATTTTAAGCCTTTATTTAATAAATTGTTTTCTTCTTTTTTTAGCACCATATTTGCAAAGTTTACAATTCTTGGGTAAAATTTAATTGGAGTTGTTTGAGACTTGATTTTTATTTCTGAGTGGGTCGTATTTCAGGTTTTAATTCTTTTTAATCAATGATAAATTTAACCGATTATAAATAGTGGTGTGTTGACGAAATTACATCTTTCAATTAATTAATCTTTTTATGTAAGGATTTGGTTGAAATGAAAAAGCTAGTGTTACGAGCGGGATTCGAACCCAAGACCCTGCTCTAGCCACTTGAGCTATCGTATTTAGCCGACGGTCGTGGGTTCGAATACCACTCGTGACACTACTTTTTTCATTTCAACCAAAAACCTTACACAAAAACATTAATTAGTTGAGATAAATTTAAATTTCGATCCCATCACCATCTACTGGAGACAATAATGAGGCAAGCCTAATGGGTTAATTAAGGTTTTTAGTTGAGTTCAAAAAAAGTCAATGGCACTGCGGGATTCGAACCCACGACCTTCAGCTCGATACACCGCTGCTCTACCACTTGAGCTATCGTGACTTCGACCCACTCGGACACTTTTCATCTCAACTCCACCTTTTCAATTTTCTTCCTTTTTGCCTTGCTTTTATAATAAAATAAATGTTTATCGTTAAAAACAACTAACTGTTGATAGGAACTATCTTTTCATAAAACTTAAAAATTTGTACGAAGTTTATCCCAAGCTCAAAATTCAAAGTTATACTGCATGAACGTCTCAATACAATATAGTCATCTTCAGTTAAGTGAATTTGTCCCTACCGGCGTATGTACGACAGGATATCGCTATTTGTCGCCGGTTTTTCCCCCGAAATATATTTCTTGAAGAGGAATTTTCATCTCTGCGTTCTTTTCTCTTCTTATAGTTGGCCGGGATTCACTCGGTGGCCCGTTTCATACGTCGGCCTCCTGCGGTGCCCCACCAGTGGTACAGATTATTGATTTGTAACGAAACTTTGTGCAACAGTGTCAATGTTCTCGCAAGAGGCTTGGTTTTTCTCTCGGCTGAACGGACCCCCGACGGCTGTGGAATCCGGGAATATATTCGAACCGACTAATTCCGTTGTAATTCGCTGGACGATATTTCCACAAGCTCGGAAGTACCGGGAGTGTTGAGCAATACTGATACAAAGTATAGAACTATTGTGAAATGTTTTTGTGTAGTATGAACGATGCACCTGTAAATAGGTAGTTAATGATCATTTGGGTCCGCCTATCCTCGCTGACCTTTGAGAACAGGAGACCTACTGGGACATGGGGTAAACCCACGAGATGACCGTCCTTCAATCTTAGCTGAGTTGAAAGGTATGTCATCTGAGATTTTGGACGAGTTTCTGACATTTCAAATTTGTTCAAACGATAAAAAGATTAACTCTACTGGAAAAGCAACAATAAAAAATATTTAAAAAATCATTGTGATACTCCCTAAGAGAAGAAAAAACCTCACGTATTTTAAAAATCAAATAGAAAAAATATTTCATGAATAAATCATTAATTATGTAGGGATATGTAAATATTGTATTTCGCCAAAAATTTAATGTATGAAATTGCCATATTATCGATGATTTATAGTCAATGTTGACCTTTAGGTTCCACTTATTTTTCCTTTTACATTATATGAATAATGTGTAGAGATTAGTGACCGTTAATCGATAATTATTCAGATATCGTGAGATGCGCTCTGGTGTGATGTAGGTTTCAGAAAAACGTTCTCTTTATAGTGCCAACGTTTCGATCTGTGTTGAGGTCATCCTCAGGGACTGGGATTTACAAACATTGTTTAAATTTAACAAATACATGTAGGATTTTCAATTTGATCCAAATCATACATGTATTTGTTAAATGTACACAATGTCAATCCCAGGCCCTTAAGATGATCTCAATAAAGCTCGAAACGTTGGCACGAGAAAGGAAATGTTTTTCCTACATCGAACCAGACCGCATCTCACGATTCCTAACAATCATTATTAGAGTGTCCCACACCCCAACACGACACGCAAGAATGGCACAATTACACAGGAGACAAAGAAACACTTCGAGCTCTGAAGATGATCGTTGACACAATGAAGAGAATGTTTTTCTGAAACCTACATCACACCAGACCGCATCTGACGATATCTGAATAATTATATGAATAATGATTGTTAGGAAATCGTGAGATGCGGTCTGGTTTAATGTACGAAAAACATTTCCTTTTTCGTGCCAACGTTTTGATCTTTATTGAGATCATCTTCAGGGCCTTGGATGTATATTGTTTAAATTTAACAAACACATAAACACTTTGAGCCTATAACAATATTTTCAAAAAAAAGAAGCTTATCACAAAGCATAAGCTAATCCCCTACAGCAGGATCGGAGAGCGTGAGTTGAGATATCAGAGGACGAGGTAGGACTGTCTCTCATCTTTTTTTTTTAATCGAACAACCTGCGGTATTTTTCAATTTTAAGGGCAAGGAGTTGATAGCGTATGTTTTTTTACTTGTCACATATTTTTATTTATCAACAAAGTATTTGAATATATTATTTTTCAAGACCTTAGTTTTTTTTTATAAGCCCTGAAGATGATCTGAATAAAGATCGAAACGTTATCACGATAAAGAAAATGTTTTTCTCAAACCTTCATCAAACCAGACCGCATCTCACGATTTCTGAATAATCTTCGACTAACGGTCACTAATCATCACACATTTTATTAATTTTAAAGTTAAATGTAAATGAATGTAAAAAAGTTTTTGGAAGTGTGTAATTTTAGTTAGTTTGTGTTTGTATCCGTACTATCCGAATAAAATTTCTCGTTGTCCAGTCGGGTCGGGATGGATTCCAGTGGAAAAGTGCCACTTTCACCTGTACTACGACGGATAAAGCCTTCACCGCCTAAAGGCATGTCCCGTTTTTTAATCTTTCCCACCGCCCGGGAGGAATCTATAATTTAATCCGGCTGGAAACGCTCCAGCGCGGTTTTCCGTTAATTGGCCCGTTCCGCCCTATGAGGTGAATTTTCAATTTTCGGAAAACCGCTGCCCCGCCGAGAACCCGTGACTGGCAACTTGACGGGTTCGCGGACTGAATTCGCTGCCTCTCTTGTTTTCATTTATTCAAACAATAGCACAAACAAGAAGAATTATAACTAATGGCCAAAAAAATGTATGTTTATGATTTGTTCGTGTATGTGTGATGACCTGCTTATCATGCAGTTGCAATACATCTTTGAAAAAGTACGCCAATTTACGTTATCATGGAGAGACGAAAAGGAGAGATTAGAGAAAAACACACCTAAACAAAGTTTTCGTAAATATTAGCATACATTAAGTATTTTAGATATCAGCGATTAAAAAATCAAGTGCCAAATTCTAAGTAATATTAAATATTTTCCTAAACATTCCTCAACAATGAATTCAAAGTTATTGGATTATTTCATCTAACTCCAGAATAAAAGACCGCAAGGCGAAATATAGTTTGCCATAGTTGGACAGCGGAATGAAAATTGCAGGCCAGAGATGATTTCTATCAAAGTTTCGCCCAATCACTTTTTACTCGGACGATTGCGACTCGATTTGAATCGGTCGAATGAGAATTTCAAGTTGCAGGACTTCACTTCGCCTCGACAAATCTCCGTGGAGATTTCCTCGGATTGATTTTCCCCCGGGGCCGAGCTTGGGCCGGCTTTTTCGGGAGCAATAAAGGCTAAGGCATTGCGATGCCGGGAATGAAGACGGATGCCGCAGCCGCACATAAAGATGAATGCAAAAGCTGCAATAAAAATGCAACTTTAATTCCGGACTGGGCCGAGCGCGGAGGACCCATAAATAAAGGGAGGACTAATGGATATATACTGAGGCCGGCGAGGGCACTTGAGATTAATATTTGAAGAGGGACCACCGTCTAATCTCAATTGCGCATTTATTCCTGTCCCTTGTCCTTTTCTTTCGCACCATTTTAATAAGTTTTATTTCTCAGCCGCCTGAATTCGTGGGTAGGACTAAGGACCCGCTACACCCATAAACCAGATTTCCACTAACTTCAATCTAAATTCAACAGCGGCCTCTATTTTAAAGTGAAATAGGCTTGATAATATAAAAATAATTAGTGTTCACAAAATTATTGCAAAACGTCCACTTCCTAGTCCTGTCCACTTGAGCTCTAAGAAGGAACATTTGATCGACCTGAAGTGGGTCACTGTACGTTTATGACATGCCAACAGCGAGGAAACCAAAACTAACACGATTAAATGGCCATCTTCAGTGTATCTGCGCATTATTCGTCCCAGCAACCACCACGTCCAAATTGTCCAATCCTTAATTTTACCAGAATTCTCTGATAAAGCTCAGGTGCTCCTTACGCAGAGAAAGGTTGCTCGACGTGTCCCACATAATAGAGGCGTGTTTTGCCTTGGCTCCACACAGAGAGCGTGTAGGCATGCCGCCGGATCTAATAATTCTCAAACACGGTCCCTTGTTCCGCTTTTTAGGGAAATCGGGAAGTTTTTATTGTTACTTCAAAATATGTGTTTCGTGATTCTGTGTTTTGTATTAATGAGTGTATTTATTAGAGTGAATGGGGAGGGGCCGATGGTTGAATAGCATCCCCATAGCGCCTGTGTACGTGACTTGGGCCGATGGCAAAATATTTATAAAGATACCTCATAATATATTATTATTAAGTTACTCCAAATTATACCGATCTATAAGACTATAAGTAACATCTAGAGAAAGTATAGCCTCTCGGAGGACCTGACTCGTAGAAGAAGGGTCATCCTCAACCGATAAAGTATTTGATATCTCGACTTGTTTATCAAACTGAATGTATTTATTAACGTAAATGTACAGTGTGAGAGGGCTGATGGTTGAATGTTGAGTACTACCGTGACCCCTAGGTATAGAGATGTAGATGTAATTTTCAAGGCATAGTACGTATAGTGCGCCCTTTAAGAGATGTATTCCCCTCTGCCTAAAGCAAATCGGTGAATCCTATTTCCTCAAGAAACATGAATGATAGGCCCGGTTTCAGTGGTTGAAGCTCTTCTATGGTCACATTGCACATCCCAAAATACTTCCTCCTGCGGGAAAGTGTAGCTCCGCAGTTCCTTAGTAGAATTGGTTAGAAGATTCTTGGATTGCCTGTGTCCAACGAGTGAATTCCATTGTTCCTTATTTTTCTTTTTGTCCTTCTGTCTGAGATACTCATTAGTAGTGTGGATTCCTATGCTATAGAAGGTTCAGTTCGTGGTAGCGGTGTAGCAGCTCTTTGCGTTGCAACGGTGTCCGCTTTTTCGTTGCCTTCTACTCCCATGTGCCCTGGGACCGAGGAGAGGCTGAATTTGTTCTGCATACCTAATATGTTTAATTTGGTTTTGCAGATCAGCACCATTCTTGCATTAATGATATTTGTCTTGGCTATCTGATATCGCAGCTTGTTCTTGTTTTTGTACCCTTTGCTTAGGTTGAGTTAGGTACCTCTTTCGATTGCGTGAATATCAGCATGGAAAATGCTGGTGTATTTTCCCATGGGTTCTGAGTATTTGGTTCCAGGTTCCAGGTCCAAAACCTCTGCTGTACCTTCTTGTGCTCTAGATCAATCTGTGTACCAAAGGATAGTGCCGTTCTTAAAAGAGATGTTTCCTCCCGACCTTGACCATGGTGCATAAATATAAATGAAGGGTGATAGAGGAATATAACATACTCAACAACCCTAACCGACAAAAAGGTATGTAAAATGAAAACATGTATTTACGAGTAAGAGAGTATATGAATGGATTTAGGAATTCATTGTGTTCGGAGCTGAGATGAACTAGCTGTCGATAGCCCCTTGGGCCCCACTTTGGAGTCTGAGGACACCTAGGTTTGCCCACAAACTGCCAAAACCTTGGGGTGATTTTCGAGACCTCCCGGTAATTTGATTTGCACTATAAAACCTGGATTTGCCGGTGGACTGCAGGAAGTGATGGGCTTAACTTTGTACAACTGTGTACGGCCATGTGCAAATTGGAGCTTATATAAATCACTAATCTTGGAATGTGAACATGATCTTGTTGGAATAGTGTTTACGATAGTGCTATATTGTAAATTTTAAATTAAAATGGAGTCACAATTCCATAAATCATAAGTGCTGCTGATGTACCAAGTTTATTAATGTGATAAGACGACTATGATTCTAATCCCCATATTGGTATGATAACAGATATAACAGAGAGCATGGATCTAGGATGGATGGATTAGTGGATGATTGAACCTATCAGGATATAATAATCGATTTGGGAGAATAAAGGTTTTCGTTCCTTAGTCGCTCAACAAAAAAGTGAAGATTTGTTAGAATCACTAGAGATATACATAAACATATTAAACGCACGTCCCTTTTAACCTAACGCAATTCCATAAATGTCGGTAGTGCTGTTTTATGAAGTTGACTAAAGATGTTTCGAGGCGAAAGGATTTACAAGGAAATTACGTACCGCCTAGCGTTTAAGCCCTTCGGATTAAAAGATAGACATGGTTTCGCGTGTTGTATATCTGCGGGATTAGCAGAATGTTCGCAGTTACGCCTGTGCGAAATCCGCCGCCCCTTCCAACGAGCCGAGGCCTTCAATTAGCTGGTGCGATCCGCGCGTGGGCAAGGGTCAAGTGACAGTCGCCGTCACGATTCAACACGCTCAGACAAAAATCCCATTGTTTCTACTGGCTAATAATAAATCAAATGAGAAATTCGAATGGCCCGTCTGACTAGTACAAGTGGGAATCCGATGGAGAGAGAAGTAATTGAATCCGTCTGGCCCCCGGAGCGATTGTGAAATGACACGTGAAATCCAAAAAGTCCGATCTCAAATGGGAATCTCTTCCATGTCAAGGCACGACTTCCCACGAACAGGTGAAAGTCAGGTGTATGTAATGGGGAAAATTGTGTTTCAATCTGACTTTTGTCTCCTCCCGATTGACCTCAACCAACAAATTACACATTTTACTTACTATGAAATCAAGATTTTTTTTGACAAAGGTAGGTCAACAATGCGATACGCGGTTCAAGGTGATAGCAAAAAATATTATTTTGTACAATGTCTCAACGATCGTTGATCTGAGGAGTTTCACTGTTTTGGCCAGACTTGTTCACTGATCATCTCCTTCAAAATAGAACAAAATGAAACTCTGTAAGCGGAACCCTTTCATAGTGCCCACTAGATCCCCCATAGAGTAAAAGATGTTTTAGAAAGGACTCTTTATTGACATAATTCGTTTGTGGGAACTTGGTCTTACATCGTATGCCTCTTTGAGACGACCTGCAGGAGCAGCCGCCACCAGCAACTCTGGAGAATATGGTGTATGTATGTTTCTCATTGAGAGTCGCAATGTCTTAGTCAACGTGCACACCTGGCACAGGCCTTATCAATGCTTAGTATGCTGAGTTAGGAGCGACTCACCTCCGTTCACGGTATATAGTCTGACAACCAAGAGGTTAGGTGTAGACGCCGCCAAATCCACCAGACTCACCACCAGAAGGTCTCTCAACACTCACCCTGGATAGAGACAACTCTTACCTCCTTGAGTGTAGGGGCCCTGCTAATGTCAAAACTCCGGCCGAGGTTCCGTGTAAAGCGGCATTTCTAACCACCCGCTAGAGGAAACTGCTTTCGGTAAAGGAAGGCCTTGTGGGCACCCCCGATAAACGATCTCTTTTCTACGTACCCCCGGCAGGGGTCACACCTACGGCCAAGGACGAATCCATTCCCATTTAGCGCGCTACTGCGCTTGGAACTGAAGACACTTTCCTATACAGTCGTCGCACCAGCTGAGCACTTAGAACATAGAGCAACGATCGCATAGAAGAGGACACCAATTGCAATGGTTTATGTCGGTACGGTAGTAGAAGAAGCGGAAGAGCCTACCGAGAACAGGGGATGCGTACAATGCCCCAGTTCGTACTCGGTAAAGGATGTCCATGCATGCACCAACGAAAAACAGGCTCTTCTCAAAGGACCCGTCCGGGGTCTCACCAACGACGATTTCATTCCTACATAGCATGCTACAGGGCTTGGAACTGAAGATCATGCTATACGGTCCTACAGCTGGTTATGCACTAGCTGAGTACTTAAAGTATGGAGCAGCCAACGCATAGAAGAGGGGACACCAATTGCAATTCGGTTGTTTTTATTGAAAAGTTGCTTTTCTGTCTGTAGAGTGATAGAAGACGCCGAAGAGCCTACCGAGAACAGGGGATGCGTAAAATGCTCCAGTTAGTGCTCCCGTCAGTGCAGTTTGGAGGAGAATGTGTGGTGGTATGGGATTTACACTGGAGGATGAACTGAGCAACCTCACCGCAGTCCGTTACGTCCAAGAAACCACCGAGAAATACATCCCTCAAACCAGGGATGTTTGACAGGGGTTATCTGTTTTTGTATGATAATACCACAGAAGCAGAGTTATTCATCGATGTTTAGAAAAACCTGGGACTTTTCATTCCCCTTCCCCCATTGTCGCCAGACCTCAATCACATTAAGCGCATGTGGGATGGGTTGAAGGGTAGGCTGTTTGTTCACCATCCACAGCCAGTTGACCTCCAACAACTGGGTTGCAACATCTATGGAATGACATTCTTTATGAACTTAGTGACAACCTTGCAAACAGTATACATACCAAGTGCACAGAGGTGTTAGCTAACAGAAGACATTATACGCGGTATTTATTATTTACCAAAATTATTGTAATCGAATTAAAAAAATGGAATTAAAACCTTTTGTTTTGTTATTTTTCAAAATCTAACTAAACTTAACTAAATTTTTCTTCAGTAAAAACATAATTACTACTAAATTTTAATGTAATTTATAATAAAGTTAAAACAAAATTGCAAGGGAAAGTAAATAGTACAAAATTGGCAATATTTCACTATTCATTTTTGAGCTGAGTTCATATTTGAAATAAATAGGTACTGTAAGTTTTCGAAGTAGTATCATAAATTAATGCTGTGAGGTCGTGGCAGGTTAACAAAACTCTATTCTGGGTCAGTAGTATTTGCATGAATGTGTTGGGACTGTGTTGTGTGTCATTGTCCCGGTTCCGGAGTTTCCCACAGGACGTCCCGGGGATCTCCCGATCCTGTGGCAGATTTGAAAAAAAGGCCCATCTCCCCGTGGAAGATCAGAGCCCGAAATCCCCAATTTCGTCCTGGTGGGGGAGCATTACTCGAGATGGCTGTTTAATGGGGGCAGCTATTACCGTTTGTAAAGCCATTATAGTAATTGAAATATAAGGCACATTCGCTCCCGGCCGCTCTAATTACAGGTTTGGAAAATGCCTTTTTTCCGCCCGCCGAACAAAACTTAATTCCCTTTCAATTTTATACCACAAGGGGGGAAAATTATGAATACCGATTTTCTTGTTGCGCCCGTAATTTTATACAGCCCTCATTATAATAATCCGTGTTCCGTGGGAAAAGGGATCCAGTAAGGAATACTCCGGAACTTTAAGAATTCCACACTACTATATCAGAAACTATACGGAGAAATCTTATTTAACCAGCAAGATCTATTTTTGGATCGCATAAAATTCAAGCGGGGAAAATTCTTCTTGATTTGAAAAAACAAATTCATTATCTTTAAATTAGCCAAACAAAACGTTTATACAGGATGTATTAAAATTACTGCGAGTAGATACTGAATTCAAAATGGAACCAAAAATTCCTAATTAACTATGGTCGGAATCTCAACTCTTTCGGAGCTATTCCACTTTTTCTGATTTTTTAACATTTCACGGCCTTTCTTCTAATAAACAATGATAACTCGAAAACTAAAAGGCTGTGGACATATCCGTTGATACCATTGAAAACTAAGTTCAATTTTCAATAAGATGTGATAAATACTGAACTTGTAAACGTTGAGAAAATAAGCGCTTTGGTAGTCAGAAATTAGAAACAAAAATTTAAAGTTGTAAATGTTACTACGGTGATTCTAAACTACTATTTCCCAACCTAGAAACCAGCAAATTTCAGAAAACCTACTCCATTTAATATCATTTTTAGTGGTTTAATTGCTTTTCTCAAAAAAGAAGAAATTGATGAAGGAAATGAAAAAACGTGGTTGACGGATTTTTAGATGGAAATATTTTTTTTGTTCTGTTTTTTCCATCTTACCAATCCGTCAACCATGGTTTTCTCCTTCATGAGTTTCTTCATCTTTGAAAAAAGTAATTAAAAAAACCATTTACATGATTAAAAAAGATATTTAATGGAGTACGTTTTGCAAAATTTGCTTGTCTCTCGGTTTGGAAATAGTAATTTAGAATCACCGTAGTAACATTTACGACTTTAAAAACTTCTTATCTAAGTTCTGACTACCAAAGCGCTTATTTTCCCAAAGTTTACAAGTTTAGTATTTATCACATCTTACTGAAAATTGAATCTAGTTTTCAATGGTATCAACGGATATGTTCAAAGCCTTTTAGTTTTGGAGTTGTCGTTGTTAATTTGAAGCAAGGTCGTGAAATCTTAAAAAATCAGAAAAAGTGGAATAGCTCCGAAAGTGTTGAGATTCCGACCATATTTAATTAGCACGTTTTGGTTTCATTTTGAATGTAGAATCTACTGGCAAAGTTTGTAACCTGAGTTGAACACCCTGTATATTTATTGAAATATTTCGTTGCAGTGGAAGCATTTCAAATGAAAAATAAGATGAGAGGCTTTCTTTTGAAGGAGCTCCTTTGATTATTTAAGATGAAAGTGAGGGAATGCATGTGGTACCTTGGTCCAATGTATCAAAGTAAATATTTCACCGAAGTGAAGTAAATATAAATGATGATGGTCGTGTGAGACCTAACGGAAGGATCTGCATTTCCCGAGACGCCTGACACGATTATGCCAATCACTGGCAAACGAACTACACTTTAATTACAAGGGACTGGACGTATATTTAAAGAAGATTGATTTAATAATTTAATTTGATTAGAAAATGGTTGGAGGCCGAGCGAAAACGATATCGAAAGTATGGGGATTCTCATTCTAATTTTTAAATAGGATAGCTCGTTGTGAAATATTTCTTAATCTTTTTTCTGTCATTTTATTATTTTTAGAACTAAGTGTATGGATTTAATTTCCTGTTTGGAAACTTAGGATAAACAGAACCTGTATTTTTCTAATTTTTTCCTTTTTGTATTTTGTTGGTAACCGCACCTTGGAGTTGTTAAAACTTCCACCAAGTATTCAACCGCAAAGATAAACCGAAGATATGGTTCACAGGCTCATGAATGGACAACCAACTACAAGGATAGGTCCCCAGTCAAAGAACAATGGAAATTGAAGCAGGAGATACAGGCGAACGACGCCACTAGTACAAAATATAACTTAATCAAGTATAGAGTACTTATACAAAACAAGGTGATAAAGGAATAACTCTGAAGGCCAATTCTTACTGGTATAGTCACGGGTCAAAAACGGATAGAGGCACAGGAGTTGGAGTCCTCGGATTCATCCGAAGACCGAACTGCCTTACGTAATTACAGTCTGAAATCATAGTAATTGCGCACTATGACAAAGAAATAAAAAGGCTAGGGAAGGTAGCCGTTTTTCTGTCAAGTACTTAAGGACTCAGGCGAGGTTAAGACAAAAATCGTACCCAGTATTATTGAAATCTTGGCAGAAGTCAGTACCACCAATGACCTGCCCTGGTATGTGTCACTGGTCATTCAAACATAAAGGCTTCGTCGCAATAAGAGGGCGAATATGTTTCCCCCAAAAAAGGGGCCAATATGAATTCTCTTGGCGTAGCACCTTGCCTATCCATACACCCAAAAAGGTATCAAAACTATGGCCAATACCCCAGGAGATAACGACAATGTAATACACTATGAGGGGATTATTCCTGCGGGGTCGACTGTCCCGGTGACATCATCGGTAAAAGAAAACTCCAAGTGGAGCCTTGGCTAGGAGCGCATCATTACAACATTGAGCACCATCTACGCAACGACCAATGCCTTACCCTGTCAGCATCTTCAAAAGTTGAACTTGCAAGTTGAGCATCATCGCCTTGGTCGCTGTTGTTGGCCATGAGGCCACAGCCTTCACCACAAGTTTTTATAGTCTATACAGACTATATATAAAGCCAATTTTTTAATATTATCGTTGTGGGGTGAGTAATGACCGTTAATCGATAATTATTCGGCAATCGAGAGATGCGGTCTGGTGTGATGTAGGTTTCAGAAAATTTTATAGGATAGGGGAAATATCTATTATGAATGAAAGTATAAGGACAGACCGGAAATCTGATTATATTAATGCGTAATAAAAATGCGTGTAAACAAAAAACAGCTGTTCAATTCATGGCTGCCATGTTGGTTACTTACGCCCTAACGGATAGCAAAGTGACTACATTTTCGACCTAACTTCTGCCATTAGCCATGGCTTGTTAGATCGAACAATGTTAACAAGCCGATTCTTACAACTCTACATCATTTTTCTCGATCTAACAGGACCTAACAGAGTTAACACAAAGATCGTGAATTGTATTATTTAATTATTAAATGTCTCATTTTGTTTTTGATCTGACAAACGAGAATGATGTGCCTCCTAGTCTGTCACATTTTATCGTTTTGTGATGGTATATGTAGATGTATATGGTTGCAGCTAGGAGAGGAAAAGCCGCAAGCAAGATTCAAAGGGGTCGCTGGAAATGGTATGGAGATTGATTAACAACTACAATCTAGTCAGTGGATTTATAAAATCAGAACTAAGATAAAGGTGCAGAAGTTGTAGCCACCTCTTTTATCCCCATCACCGTTAAAAATAAGAAGATTTTACCAAATCTGTTTTCCGGAAAGTTATTACTGGTCGAGATCGAATGTGTTCTAAATGACATTCCTGTTGAACTGACTCCCTGATTTTCCTGGTATAAAGGACCGAAGGATAGGAGCCGATTCTAAATAGCTTCTTGACCGGATTGAGTCGTTACGAGTTATTACAATATATCTTTTTGTTATCTTCCGTAATGACAGGTTCCCACGTCGCAGGCCTGTCCCACTTTTAATTAAAAGGCCCATCGGAACGGACGGATTCATTTTTCCAGGGATTCCAGGGCCCACACTCCGGCAGTATCGCAACGCACAATTGCGATTGAAGAGGGGTGTAATGATCAATTTATTATTAAATAATTATAAACCTTTTTTAGAACCAAGATAGACTATAAAGCTTAAGAACTGAGACGGTTAAAAAGCTGGGGAGGTTTAATCGAATTTTGATTAAATAACAAAATTAATTATCCATTATATTTCGTGGTCTGAGTGACCAAAAACCTCATTCAATTAATTAATCTTTATGTAAGGTAGTGATTGAAATGAAAAAGTTCGAGATTTCAACCCAGAAGCCCATCAAATCGAAGGACGTGGGTTCGAATCCCGCTCGTGACACTAACTTTTCCATTTCAACCAGTACCTTACCTAATTAATTGAAAGTAATTAATTATAAATGTTAATTTTTTAAGCCATTTTATACAATGAACACAAAAGGATAAAATTCACGTAAACGTTTGATATTGTATTTAAAGTGATTGATGATTAGTGACCGTTAATCGATAATTATTTAGAAATCGTGAGATGAGGTCTGGTGTGATGTAGGTTTCAGAAAAACATTTTCTTTATCGTGCCTACGTTTCGACCTTTATTGAGATCATCTTCAGGGCTCAAAGTGTTTATCTTGTGGGTAATTGTTCCGTTCTTGTGTGTCGTGTTGAGAGTGCCCCACGACACGCAAGACTGACACAATTACACAGAAGACAAACAATTTTAGTCCTGAAGATGATCTCAATAAAGATCGAAACCTTGGCACGATAAAGAAAATTTTATTTAAAGGTTTTTCTAAATCATTTTCGATAAATTAAATGTTTTAAATTACTGTTTCTGGCCTTTGACTATATCTTTAACTCGCTCTTATATCATCCTTGTAAGTGCTCGTTAAAGAAACCAATTTTCCAACTTAAAAATATTGGTCAAAAACAAGTGCTGAACTACCCGTCAGAAGAAAATGCGAAGCTAAAGTAACCTGAGTGTCTGAGATAAAGGATAAAGTTAAATAATTCCGGTCACACAGAAAACCAATAACTAAATAATTAATTATAACTTTACTACACGTTTTAGATATTTGTATCAATTAAAAAACCGATGGTCTGTGCCAGGATTCGTACCCAGAACCATTAGCATGGCATATACGTGTAAATAAATGTAAATGTAAATAAATGTAAAATGTAAATGTAAATGTAACCAATCGCGACTGCAATCCCGTAATCCGTAATCATGGAGAACTTGTCGTTATCAGATAAAAGAAATATTATTATCGATAATAATTATTACAAAGAGGTCTAAAGTTGGGACTGGGACTTTCTACTTGCTGTTCTCGTAAAAAAAGGCAGAAAGCTGTAATCGACCAAAGGAAACGCCACTGGTCAGAGGATCTCTAATCATGGAAAATTGGTCGTTATCAGGTAGAAGGTCTAAAGTTGTGCCTAGGTTACAATGTGCTGTTCTCATTACGACAACATCAAAAGCACTTTTGGCCAAAGACAACCAGACAAAATAGCTTGACAAGAAACTTGTAATAGACGAAGAAACGAACGACACCGTTTACTTCTTTTTCAACAGGGCGATATGACCGAACCGGGTGAAAACCGAGTAGGAAAAATGGGAAAAATGCCCCCGGAAGGTTCCCAGAATCTTCTACGTTCTGGCAATTAATTTCCATCCATTGTCCAGAGCTTGTTTGGCTAACGGATCGGAAATCAATCTGCTCCAGTGTGTCAACATGGCTAAGTGAAGACGTCTTCCTAGGAAGGACAAAGCCCGTTGAGAGGCTTCGCGTTTCAGCGGTGGACCGGCTAATCGCCCTCGGTTCCGAGATTTGGCACGGTACTCGCCTTTCCCACGTCTACAACCTGTCAATAAACGTTTACATTATCATTTGGTCGATGCCTTTTTCAGGAGCTAGGCGCCGCCGGATGTAATGAAAATGCTCCACAACAATGAGTAAGTAGCAAAACAGAAAATCACTTTCTGCTTATTATTTTCCAACGATTTTTTCCGCTATCTTAACCATACATTTCGAGCATAAAGATATATGTCAGTGTGTTATCATGATAATACAGAAAAGGTACCAGTATATATATTTATTTATTAAATTATTCCCATTTTTTGGTTAAAGGTTCTCACACCTTCAATTACACCTATTTCAAATTAATATTAATAAACCATATCTTTCTTCTACCATTTTACATTTCACATTTATTTACGTATTACGGGTATTCATGATGTTTATAAGATGTATAAGACGCCCCCTTCTTTTCTTAGCATGTTTACGTTAATTTTTCCGCAATGCTGCGCGTGGCGATAAGTATAACCAAAAATGAAACTATAACAGTCCTTGAAGGCTTGTTGTTGTTTGCTTTGGTTTTCTTTTATATTAAATTGTGACATGCCACAAGGTAATAAAAAAGAAAAATTAATCAACTCTTTCAATCAAAACGGTATCTATTCACTCGAAAACTACTAACAAATGGCACGCTTCAATTCGTGCCAATATACCTAACCTGCATCCTAACCTCAAACAACCTACAAATTTATAGGTTGTATCTACTATGAATGAGAGTATAAGGACAGGTCAAAAATTGATTTAAAAAAATGTATTGGTTTGATTTTATTAACGCGTATTTGAATATTAAAAAAAGTTTAAACAACAAACAGCTGTTGAACTCATGGCTGCCATGTCGGTTACCTCCGCCCTAACGGATATCAATGAGACTTCATTTTCGACCTAACCTAACATTGGCTCTGGCCTGTTAGATTGAGCAATGTTAACTAGCCGATTCTTACAAGTTTACTTCATCATTTATCTCGATCTAACAAGACCTAACAGAACAAACAGGGTTGACACTAAGATCGTGAATACGCCCAATGTTATAAACTACTCTTCAGTTGTCCAAATGAAGAAAATATAACTCTCTAAAAAAGATAAACGAGTTACCTGTTGAATCTTAGCCAAATACAATATTTACGATATTTACAAAACCCTCACGAAAAACTACGAGAAACTTGAGGAACATCTTTACACGTGCAGGCCGACATTTCTTGTCGCTTAAAATTAATAGAAAAGTGAAAAAAGCTCGGTACGGAGGTGTATTTAGGAATAAAAACATGTGTAAACAAAAAACAGCTGTTAAATTCATGGCTGCCATTTTGGTTAGCTACGCCATAACGGAAAGCAATGTGACTACATTTTCGACCTAACCTTTAATATTAACCATGGCCTGTATTTGAGAATTACTTCTTTCAATTAATTCATCTTTATGTAAGGTATTGGTTGATACGAAAAAGTTAATGTCACGAGCGGGATTTGAACCCACGGCCTTCAAAAGGAAGGTTGACACGGGGAGAGCAGCGGCGTATTGAGCCGAAGGTCGTTGGTTCAACGACACAATTACAATTTTTTTTATTTCAACCAATACCTTAAATAAAGATTAATTAAATGAAAGAAGTTTTTTGTCAATCGGACCAAGAAATATAATGGATTTAACAAGTATATCTTCACTAAATCCTGATAGCACATTTGATAAATGAAAAAAGGAGGGAAAATTCGAAAGGTAGGTTGAGATGGGAAATCACGATAACTCAAGTGTAGAGCAGCGGCGAAGGTCATGGGTTCAAATCCCGCTCGTGACACTATTTTTTCATTTCAACCAATACCTTACATAAAGAATACAACTGGAGAATCAACAGGTCCACGTTCAACTCTCATGCTCTCGGCTCACCTTTAGGACCTTGAACGCCAGCAACAACAATCTTTCAATTCTGAGCATTAAAACCATCTCTTTTTTTCTAAATCCACATATTCTTTAGTATTCAAATCGACCTTCAAAAAGCTACCAAAATTGTCTAAGTTTTTATAACAAGCTTGTATTCGTACACAAAAGAATTAAGGTTTAAATCGTAAAAGTTTTCAAATATTGCTTAACCTTTCTGCCGTAAAATAGCTATATTACGCCTTTAAGTTTTTTTTTTTGTAAGAATGAAATAACTTAAATTATCAACCTTGCGAATATTGGACCAACGTTATTCAACATGCCAAGCATGCTTCCGGTGGAATCGTATACCTTAGGCCCCCCAACCCATTAATGTATTTTCTGCCCAGTTATCAGCTGGGGTAGTATCATTCGGAGTAATGCTGCATTATGTGGTGGTATAAACAGCCAATGGATAATGACGAAACTAGATTCATTTCTGTCAATTGGTTAACTCAGAACCCTTTTAACACAGTTTATCGGTAAAATCTATCATTTCTCTTTGTTTTCGTATATGAAAAAGATAAACTGAGGTTACTCACCGAGCGTTTACGGAGGTAGGGTGTCCGACTTCCTCCACCGAAGGTTTCCTGTAACAGGAAAAGTCTTGTTTACAAAAATAAAATAAATAAAATAAAAGAGAAAAGAAAACCAATAAAAAAAAAGAAAAATCGGAAAAAAATTAAATTAAACGTTATTTCTATCGGAACAGACATTTAGGATTGTAAAACTTTCTTTGCTTCTTTAATTTTGTACAAATTACATTGAGATGTTAAGTGATCATGTCAGACTGAAAAAAGTAAATTATGAATTTAATTCCATATTAAAAAAAATTATGTATTTTATAAAGAGAGAAAGTTTGTGTGTAAAAGGTAATCTGTTTTAGGTTGTTGGGCTCTCGGGCCGGGGACTCTAAACGGCCGTAGGTTCGATTTCCATCTTCTACCATGGAATTTTAACTCTATAATTTCTTCTTTTTTTTTTTTTAATTTTACAAAATTTTGTGGACGAAGTTGTAGGTAAGGACATGATGATACACAAAACAATCGTTTTTCTCATTTCACTATCCTACATCTGCAGTCCATTGGCGAATTATGAGACTCTATTTGCCTGTTTTGGAAACAGGATAACCCATTGTTTATGATAGGCGAGATTTAAAAAAAAAAAAATATTTAAACCAATAACGGTTCCGTGTATCTCAAATTGACCTAATCCTTTAATTAGTAGCCGGGGTCGATGAAGCTCCGATTGAAACTAATCGATCAGATTAAATTCTAATTATCGGTCCTGTCCGGTCGAGGCTAAATTAACATGTAAATGATGTGAAATGTAATTTTTTTCTGTGTGAAAATATTTTATTTTAAAAGGAACTTCGTATAAGCTCATGGCAAATTGATCAACTTAAGATTAATTTATGTAAAATTTGAAGGGGTTGATTTTGAATTAAGACAATCTTTTACTAAATGACCAAAATAGTTGGATTGTCGAACCCCCGTAGTTTGGACTTATATCGTTTTTCCTTAAATTCACTTTCCTTCGTCCTTTATCGCGGAATTTCTTTTGGGCGAGAAATGTCGTACGGGAGTGGCTGTACCGTCACCGGGTTAATGCTTCGTATCGACAAAGGATATGTGCCGGTGTCTCTGGCCCTACTGATAGAGTCAGCATGTTTCTGACTCTGGCCATCTTCTGTAGATGATAGCCAAGATGGCATTGGACGATTATAATTTTCCTCAAATCCTCCCTGCTGAGAGATAAGAGTTCCTTCCCCTTCCTTTTTACATAATGATTTTACATAAATCCTCATACCTTGAGCTTAACTTTCTCAAGTCGTCTTTCCTGTTCCGGCTTGACCAAACACTCCCGTGAACCTGGTCGTGGTTCTTCTCTCATGAATGAGATGCCCCCTTTTTTGCTAGTTGGTCAGCCTGCTTATTTCCTTCTAGGCCTTCATATCCATGGACCCACTTCAAGGTAATCTGTATTATTTGAAGTGGGAAGTGCCCTAGTGGATCGAAGTTATGATAGCTCAGTGGTTAGATCAGCGGCGTTGTGGGTTCGCTTCCCGCTCGTGACACCAGTATTTTTCATTTCAACCAATACATAAAGAATAATTAATTGAAAGAAGTTAGTTAAGAATCAGACCGCGAAATATAATTTAATTTAAAACTGCTGACAGGTGTACCGATTTGACTTTTTTTGTTAATTATTAATTTAGAACGCTTTCAAAGCTATTTTAAAAGCCACCTGCCATATGAAATATAACAATGTTTATAACGTGTCTAAGACTGTTATCTTGGTTGTTGTGTCTGCCTGATTTATGTCCATATGATATACACCTTGGATAATTTGTAAATTTATGGTTCAATCTTGGCAATACTTAACCAACCGGCGATTTTGATGAAAATCTCAGGAAATCTCGGATAGGAATAAAGGAAGGATCAAACCGTCTGATCGTTCTGATTTCGTTGGATTGTTTATTGCCCCTCCACTTCTAAGTGAATAACTGAAGTGAAAAAAAAATGTGTGTGAAGAGAGGCTGCGTTTGACACGCTTCACGGTGGGTTCTAGGCTTTCAATAGAGGCCGAACTGGATGCCGCATTGTCCATCCTATGTAGATGAGGGAAAAGAGTAACTGTACAACCCCCGGCCTCCGCCGTGTCGAAACTCCTACAAATGAGCCGGCGACACCGGCCGGCTTCTTAATGAGGGAGCCCGGGGGAGGGATTATGACAAATGCGGACGACAAAAGAAACGGGCTCACATCGCGGAAATGGCACACACTGCTTGTCTACCGAATAGTTTTTTAATTGTGACGGTCCGTTGGTGGGTGGTCTGCGACATTCAATAATCACTTTTGTTATCTATTCCAGTAAGCTCGCCATGTCCACCTGTTGGTTTTTCACATCCCTTTTGTCGAAAGTCACCCGTTTTTGGTTTGTACTGTAAAAAAACGTAGCTACGTAATCTATACTTCTGGTCTTCACCTAGCACTTCCATATGACGTCCAACAAATCTCCACAGCCTGGAAAGATGGGATTAGAAGCATCTCCTCCTTTTGAAAATCTCTAGAAAGCCTCTTTCGTCAAAACTCATAATTTTGAGTCTCTATGATTTACTGGCGTAGGTTTAGCAGTTCTTCCATTAATTTTGGCTATAGTTCTTCGATGAACTTTTTGCATGACTACTTCCTTTTATACGAAAATCCATTGAACAGATGCTTGTTTATCCATTGTCCGATGGGCCTAATTGTTCGGCAATTTGTTATGCCGCAAAATAGTTCAGGACCTGAGAGGTGACCTCGTGGAACTCTCCAGACGGAAGAGGTTAAGGGATCGCGATCAGTTAGTTAATAACAGTTTCCCAGCTATGATCATGAACGATTATCGAGAATGAACTGATTAACGATGGCAACACTGGGTGAACGTCACGTAACCTTACAGCATATGTATTTAAAAAGAAACCTACGCCCGGCTCTAATTTTCCATTTCATCTTTTCTTAAATATTCTTAGAAAAAAATTGCTGGTTCTCTGTAATTATTTCTTATCGCCTTAACATTATTTCTAACCCATTTACGCTTTCGTAGTCAATTTACAAAGTTGTTTTTTTTAAATCAATTAATTATTCTTTCTAAGGTCTTGGTTGACATAAAAATGGAACTGTCACGAGCGGGATTCGAACCCACGACCTTCGGCCAAAGACGCCGGTACTCGTAAGGTCGTAGGTTCGAATCCTGTTGGAGCCATTTTTATATCAACCAAGACATTAGAAAGAATAGCTATTTTTCATTTCAGTGTTAGAATTCAAAAATGACCTTTCGAAACCTACTTTAAAATATTCACACTATTGTTATTCCGTGAGTTGTTGTCCATGAGTTGTATGAATTAACATACAAGCACTACAATGCACCATTTATTTTTTTAGCATTTATTTAGATAGATTGTGAACTTGGTCATATTTTACATCTACGAGTGGTCGTACATGAGAGATTGAGAGTAATGAAAATGCATTCTAAGGGTTAGGACCCTTTGGGCCTTTTCTGGATGAGTCAATAGGGCCTGATAACCCCCCGTGTCTAATTCGTTGGACAATAAGTTTGGGCCGGACAATAAAAAATATCGGATCGGTACCAAGAGGAAATGTGTTGGGATTATTTTCTAAGCCAGTTTCATAATAGACACCTAACTATACTATACGGCTTAATGGTGAAAAATATTGGTATTTTTTTTCTGATCGAAAGAATCTCATTAATTACCCTTGTATTAAATTAAATATTATATGAAAATTACTGAACATAGATTGTATTGTATAGAAAATGAAAAATTCTGGCCTTTTTTTTATAATCTGGATTTACGAACTGACTATTCGAAGCATTTCTTGAAATGGGTCAAGTTCTATTGTTGTCGAATTTTTTTAATCAGTTAACCATCACTTATCAGTTACCAAAAAATATCAAATTCCTGTTATTCATTCTCAAGAGTAATTAATAATAAATTACCGTCGAATTTGTTCAGGGATTTTTAATTTTTTAATTTTCTCATAGATAAAAGAGATAAAGAGAATAAGAACATTCGTTTCCATTTTAATTGTTCAAAATAACGAAAATTAACTGGTATGATGTCAACGTTCCATCAATTACTGCAAAGTAAACAAGGCTGATGATGAGTCATTATTTAATTTTTTAAAAATAAATCGTCAAAATGTACATTTTATTTTTACACTTTACGTTTGTCCTGGTTCCAATAGAAAGATCAAGAGATTAATAAATTTACTACTAAATCAAATCCTTAAGCTTCCAATAAGCCATATAAATATAAGATTGTCTAAATTTCCGTAGATATTTTGAGGGAGAAAATAATACCAGGAAAAAAATTCGATCATAAAAAATGAATCAGAGAACTTAGCAGTTGTAAATCAACAACTAATTTAAATTTAATAATGGAAGTTAGTTTTAAAATTAATAAGCCTGAATTTTATCGTCAACAAATTAACAAAAATCAACTTGTTAGGGGGGAAAAATTAATTCTGGTATAACAAACAACTGAATGAAAAGGGTGGATTTATTAAAACACTACTTAATAATTTTTTGTTGATAAGTTACAATTTCACTAGTTGTCATAAAAACACGATAACACGATAATATAATATTGTAAAAAATAGGTGAATAACGCATTTTTGAAATATGTTAATATTTTGTGAGATTTCCTCTTGAAAGTATATAAACTTTTTTTTAAATTCGGTAATTTATAAAAAATCTGAGCATCATTACGAGGCTAACTAGACGAGTATGATGGCACTAAAAGAAGCTACAGGGGTTAAAGTAAAAAAATTGCTCATTAAAAATGAAGCAGAAAACTTAGCAGTACTAAATTGACAGCTAATTGAAACTTAATTATGAACATTAGTTTTAAAATTAATAAGTAAAAAATTTATGATGTAAGACAGATTAACTAAAAACAACTTCTTAGGGAATGTAAATAATTAATTAATTTTTTTATATTCTGTAATTTACGAAAAATCTGAGAGTCATCACGAGGCTAAACAGAAGAGTACGATGGACCTAAAGGAAGCTACAGGGGTCATCACCCAGGCAAACTTAAAGTAAAAAATTTGCTCATAAAAAATGAAGCAGAAAACTTAGCAGTATTAAACTGACAGCTAATTGAAACTTAATTATGGACATGGTTTTAAAATGAATAAGTATAAACTATCATATAAAACAAATTAACTAAAAACAACTTGTTAGGGAATGTAAATAATTAACTTTTTTTTAATATTCTGTAATTTAAGAAAAATCTAAGTGTCATCACGAGGCAAAACAGTCGAGTGCGATCGAGCTAAAAGAAGCTACAGGGTCATCACCCCGCCAAACTTAAAAGTAAAAAAGTTGCTCATAAAAAATGAAGCAGAAAACTTAGCAGTATTAAACTGACAGCTAATTGAAACTTAATTATGGACATTAGTTTTAAAATTAATAAGTAAAAATTTTATGATGTAAGCCAAATTAACTAAAAACAACTTCTTAGGGAATGTAAATAATTAATTAATTTTTTTATATTCTGTAATTTACGAAAAATCTGAGAGTCATAACGAGACTAACAGACGAGTACGATGGAGCTAAAGGAAGCTACAGGGTCATCACCCCGCCAAACTGATGAAGAAATATCGTATTTTAAAAATATTGTTTTTGTTTTCACTTTTTATTTATGTAAATAGTAATCAAAAATTTTATGACTAATGTTTTATTTTAAATATAACAAAACTATGTTCATCGTTCTGTGAGCCATTGTAATTTATATATGTAATTGGATTAATTTTGTAGTATTGCGTTATTTTTCAGTTCTTTTCGATGTAAGAACGATCGGGAAATTGAGCAGTATTGTTGTTTTATAAAAGGACGTTCAAATACGTGATGAAATTGAGGGTCACGACGGTATTTAACTGTGATTGTTTACCTGATGATGTGCCGGTGGTGGAAGTAGCCGGCGATCTCGGCTGCCATACCCGATACACTCCAGTCGATCAGTACACTACGCCGGTCGGGACACTAGTCACTACGGTACACTACCTGCGTCCCCTCTCCTCCACATCGTCAACAACCAGAAGAGGGGAAGATTAGGATCTCTAATCGGTTTATCAGCCTCCTTTCGGGGGTTCGCCATTCTTATGAAAAAAACGCCACCCCGCTCGTGTCGCCTCTCGGTTTACATAAATTACGACGCCTCCGTTTCCCCCGGGGAAAAAGATGTTTTCTCGCCTTTTTTTCTACTGGAAGGACGTCATTTTTGGGCCGTAACGTAAAGACGCATGGCCTGTATCTATTACATCAAACAAAGGGGCAGCTATTCATAATGCACCAAAAAAGCATATTTATTGGAGAATCAAGTTTCACCTCGGTAGAGGAAAAAAGTCAAAAAGTATAAATGATTGATCAGGAGAAGTGAATATTTGTTTAATCTCATATCTTTCGTTTTAAAGTGATAAAATTTACTTTTTTCCCAATTTCTTCAAGAATCTAAACTTGATTATTCATATGTCATATAACAATTTTATCTAAAAAATATTGTACACTCATAATAGTGCAAAATCACTTAAAAATCTCGCCAAACCCAATAATAATGATTGAATAGTTTTATAACGTCTTGGAATTGTTCAATTATTTGTCTAAATCTCGATCTTCTTACTTAAGATTACAATTCATTTAATTCCGAGCATTTCTGACCTTGATGTACTGACCTGTACCAAAAAAATCAAGAACAATCAGATCAAATTTTAGTGCCTACAAAACAAATTTCAAAGCTTCAAAAAATAAAATTCGTGCAGGGAGTCTGTAAGATCAAGGGGAACTTGCAACATTAAACCTTAAGAGGTCTACTATCATTTTGACGTTGGGTTTACTGTGTGGAGATTAGTGACCGTTAATCGATAATTATTCAGGTATCGTGAGATGCGGTCTGGAGTGATGTAGGTTTTAGAAAAACATTTTCTTTATCGTGCCTACGTTTCGACCTTTATTGAGATCATCTTCAGGGATCAAAGTGTTTGACTTCTGTGTAATTCTTGCGTGTCGTGTTGAGAGTGCCCTAGTTGGGTTTACTTTTCACCATCATAAATTCTCATTAAAATCAACATGTTAGACCAGACGCATTATGGTTTTGACCCACAGTACTTAAATCCGTTTAGTATCTTCAATAGGGTGGCAAAACGAACTTCTCGTTAAATGTTGCAAGAAAAAAATCTTCTCGACATTAAGCTTTATTAGAGCTTCCACCCAACTAGATTTCCATTTTGGCCACGTTTCTTTAAGTTGTTAGTTGCGTTTTTTTTTCCTCCACCTCTAAGAGTTATTAGTTATTACAAATTTCGACTAATCATGGTGTGATGAGAAATACGAACTTGCACCTTCATAAATCGACAATCAAATCAATCATGACATTTGAAAAAAGGCAAAAACAAGGGAAAATTCAAAAGATGGGGCAGATATGGGCAGTTGGTGTCCAAGTATTTCGAAGACACTGTATCTAAAGTGGTAGAGCAGCAGCGTATCTAGCCGAAGGTCATGGGTTCGAATCCCGCTCGTGCCAGTGACTTTTTATCTTAACTAAAACCCTTAATTAACTGAAAGATATTTATTGGTCAAGCAGACCACGAAACCTAGTGAATGTACTGTATGGATGCAGTACGTAGTATAATTTTAAAAATTTTATGTGTGTTTTTAGATCTCGGATATACTTTGAAGAGAAAGAGTGAGAAATAAGTGAGATATTAAGAACCAGGAAATAAAGCGATTGAGTGAATGAGAGTGATGGGGTAGATAGAGACGATGACTTTTTTCTATCAACCAATACCAGAAAGATACAATTTGCTCAAGTAAATTTACTAGTAGCACTAGTAAATTTAGTAAGTTAAATGAAGAAGATCTTCACTAAAGCTCTCCATGGTCATTTCATTTATCGCCGAGAATCAAATAGATTACACGACATTTGAAAAATGACGAAAAAGGTTGGAAAATTTAAAAAGGTGGGGTTGAGATGGGAAGTTGGTGTCCGAATCGATTGAAGTCATGTTAGCTCAAGTGGTAGAGCAGTATTTAGCCGAAGCCCGTGGGTTCGAATCCCGCTCGTGACACTGACTTCAAAACCTTAATTAATTGAAAATAATTTATTCGGTCAAGCGGACCACGAAACCTACTAAATGTTCCATAAAGTTGTTTATTACCTTCGATAGGATGGCAGAACAAACTTTTCGTTAAACGTTGCACGAGAAAAGCGTTCTGGGCATAAACCATTATTAGAGGTTCTCCTCACTCAGACTTCAAACCCTAATCAATATTGGTCGGAATTCTTTAAGCTGTTAGTTATGTTCTTTTTCCCCACCTCTAAGAGTTATTAGTTATAACAAATTTCGACAAATAATGGTGTGCTGAGAAGTATGAACCTTATTTGCCCGACCTCGCACCATCATATCTTCAGCCTGTTTCATAAAGTCGTTTAGTACCTTTGATAGAATGGCAAAAAGAACTCGTTAAAAGTTGCACGGAGAAAGCCATCTGGACATTGAGCTTTACTAGAGACCCTCAAATAGACCTCAAACCACAAACAATATTGGTCAGAGTTCTTTAAGGTTGTTGTTTATGTTCTTTTTCCTCCACCCTTACAAATTATTAGTTATTACAAATATCGACTAATCATGATATTGTTGGTAATATTAATCTTATTTGACCTTCAGATGTTCACCCATACGAACTTTAATGCATCAACCCAGATAACGTCTTAAAAGTAGGAGTTATTAAAATAAATTGAAAGCTTGACAGAGAATGGATAGTGAAATTAACCTGAATTTGTCAAAACGTATTGCACAAATCCCCTTTAGACTTCTCTTTCCACTGTATAATTAATTTTGACTCAACTACCTGGCAGCCAGTTAGGAAGAAGTTAAGCATAAACTAACTTGAAGAATCAGTTTTAATTTTTGTTAACAAGCATCGTTCTATCATTGAATCTGTAATATTTGCGCAATTAAGATGCTAGTTTGTCTTTTTTTTCTTAGGTGGTTTTACTGCGTTATATTTTCCTCAGATAAGAAATTCAATCTCAAAAATCTAAGACGATGCCTACAGCACACTCTATACTTAATATAATAAAAATGAACTTTCAGATTTCAAATTCATTGCGGATGAAGTACACTTACATAAAGTTTTTACATGAGGAATTTGCCTTGTTGTTTGTTTTGTGTTAAATTGTAAGATGCTAAAAGTTTATAAAACAGGAAAATTAATCAACTCTTTCATTCAAAATCTCTATTTAAGCTCTCGAAAAGTACTATCAAATGACTCGCTTTAATTCGTGCTGACATATCTAACGTGTACTCTAACCTCTAACAGCCTACGACTTTATAGGACAGGGGATGTATCTATTATTAAAGAGAATTTAAGGATAGGTCAGAAATTAACAAAAGAATTTGATCTGATTTAATTAATGTATATTTAAGATTAAGAATAACTGTACATAAAAAAACAGCTGTTCAATTTATGGCAGCCATGCTGGTTACCTACGCCCTACCGTATAGCAATATAACTACATTTTCGGTCTAACCTCTAAAACCGGCCATGGCCTGTTAGATCGAGCAATGTTAACTAGCCGATTCTTACAAGTATACGTCATCGTTTTTTTTTCGATCTACCAGGACCTAACAGAGTTAACAGGGTTAACACAAACCTATGATTTTCCATAATTCTTTGTTGCTGATAAAGAGGTACATTTTTGTTTTCCTGGTTGATATGTTACGAAATATATTAGGGTGTTTCGCACCTGGTGAATTCACATACGATCATTTCTTATTCTTCGTAATTTTTCGTATACGGTAATTTCTTTCTTCAGATATACTTTGCGGGGAGTTATTTGCCTTTAATCTTTTCTTGCCCCTGTCACATCATATTTACATTAACGTATTTCTTTGCCCAGGAATTGGTGATACGTTAAGCATTACGAGACTGAGGAAGGTGGAAGGATCTAAATCCTTCTGAGTATATAACTTTTGCCGTTTTATAAATTTTTAAGTACTTCCAGAGCCAGGGTTTTATTATGTGCACCCCAGCTTTAAAAGTTGCGTGGGACTTAGTTTACTTAGGTTTACCTAAGTCAAATTTTGTTTTGCCCCGACTCCATTTTCCATCTTCGATGCCTCACCTTGAACTTTAAGGGTTTTAAAATCTCTTGTTGTTGTTTACATTTCGAAGGGTCAAAATTGACCTAAGTGTAAAGTGCCAATCTTAGTAATTTTTAAATTGATATATTATCTTTTTTTCAAGGAGAATGGTTATTGGGGAAGCCAAAGCTACGTAATCACAGGTTTTTAACTATATTTGTATTTGTAACCTTTGTAACCTTGTTTTACTACATAATATTTGACCCACACACTTTTTATTTTTGTCTGTATGTTTCGTCCAGATGTACTTTGGACCTCGTGTCCAATTCCACGTTATTCCTTTCCTTGGAGAAGGTTATATTTTTAGTTTTTAAATAGGGTGATTTTAGATTTTTTAAAGTTTTATTTTCTTTTAATTAGATTTAAAAAATAACAAAACCTAAAAAAATGAAGTTCATTATATTAATTTGCTAGATTGGTTGAGACAAATGATGACTGAATCTTTAACCCGAGACAATGAGCTTTTTTAAAGAAGGCGGGCGGCTCTCCTAAGATATAATAACGAGTATATTTAAAAATGTAAGTAGGCGTTTCAAACAGACAAACTTCTCGACTGTCTGTCCATTTCATGCCGAGCGTACGCATGATTCGTGGGATCCAACTCGAGCCCTTCCCACACCTTCCGTTTACCTTTCTGCAAACGCCTTTTCATCCTGCACAATTGCTAATTGAACACTGTTCTTTACCAGAGTTGAAAATTTTAGCTTGAATTTTTGTCACCTTCTTTTAACAAAACGTTTTAATTTTCCGGGCATTTCTTGCCGCGAACTTTGTAATCTACGGGCACAGTTTCATTGGACCGGAAAAAAAGAGAACAACACTGTGCCCCATGAGGAAAGGTTTCTTAAATGGGATGCTGACATATAGCCAGAAGATTAATCCTAAACGTCAACAGTTGATTCGTCATAAATCCGTCTCTTATCTTCGTTCCATTTCGGTTAAACGCCAGAAAAGGCTGTTCAGTCGTAAGCTTGTCCTGTTCTAATACCACACACGTTGTCAACAAAACCACAGATTTATTATAAAAATATAACTTAAAATTATGAGGCCAATGCGTACATTGAAACATACCACCCAAAACTTTGGCTCGACTAATCATGTCAGGACGATAATTTTTTTGCATATTTACAAGATGTATTTAACACTAGCTTTTACCCGTGATTTCGACCACGCGTTTAATGTAGCTTTCTAATGCAATTCAAAGTGTTAGTGTGGCTTTTCAATATAGGCAGTGAATCCTCGATCTTTGAGTTGACCGTATTAATTCTCGTAGGCCCTGTTAGATCGAAAAAAACGATGAGGGAGATTTATAAGAATCGGTTAGTTAATACTGTTGGATTTAACAGGGCAGGACCAATGTTAGATGTTAGGCCGAAAATTTAGTTACATTACTATCCGTTAGGGTGAAGGTAACCAACATAGCAGCCATAGATTTAACAGATGTTTTTTGTTTACATATATTTTTATTCTAATACACGCGTTAATTAAATCAGACCATAACATGTCTTTTGTTTGTTTCTGACCTGTCCTTATACTCTCATTCATAATAGGTACATCCGCTAACTATAAAGTTGTAGGCTGTTAGAGGTTAGGATATAGGTTAGGTATGTCGGCATGAACTGAAGCGTGTCATTTGTTAGTACTTTTCGAGTGCATTTTGAATGAAAGAGTTGATTAAATTTCCTTTTGTATTAACTTCTGGCACCTTACAATTTAACACAAAAGAAAACCAAAACAAACAACAACAAAGACTTCAGGGAGTGTTATAGCTTTATTTTTGATCCTGCCAATGGCGAAGCGTAGCATTGCGGAAAATTTAACGTTTAACATGCTAAGTAAAGAAGGAAGCGTTCACGATCTTACTGGACATTTCTCGATTCGAGAGTTAACAACTAACAAACATCGTGAATACCAATAGTGTCTCGTTTCTAAAATTTTTCTCTTCTTCCGTCCTATGCGTTGTCTGTCAGTCAATCACGGAATTTATTTATACATATAGATTAGCTTTTTCAACTGGCATGTTTCCTGATAGCTTAAAAAAAATCAAAAATCTCTCCATTTTGTAAAAAGCGGAGACAAAGGCGTACTCAATAATTATAGACGGACTTCACTGATTTCGACAAAGAGTTTTGAAAAAATTAATTAAGCATCGCCCAACCGCCTTTTTATTGAAAAAGAACATCTTACACAATAGGCAATATGGCTTTCAATCAAGTCTTTCTACGTAACATTGTTTGACGCAACCAAACTGATAACAAACAAAAAATTCGACATTGAAAGCGATGTAATTGATTTCTTTCTAGACACATATTTCCAAAGCTTTTGATTGCGTTGACCATCTTATTAAAAAAAAAAGTTATGAATAAATTTTAAAATTTGAAGGCCCTCAAAGTACAGTTTCGGAACATATTATTTTCTTCCTATATCTTAACGATTTACTTAAAAACAAAAAAATTTTCTTTTTCAGATCTTGTAAAACTAACATGACTATAATATAATAAAAAATTCCAAACTTTTGACTGCGTTGGCCATTTATTAAAAAAATAGACAAATATAGCATTAGATCAAAAGCTCTCGAATCTTATTTTATAAACCAAAAACAGTTTTTAAATATAAATGGTATAAATAGTTCGGAATAAATTTTAAAAATTGGAGTTCCACAAGGTATGGTTGTAAGACCTGTTTTCTTTACATATCTTAATGACTTATTTAAAATCAAAAGCATTTTGTTTTTCAAATGATATAATACTGGCGTCACAACTAAACATGGCTATAATTTAATAAAAGATTCCAAAGCATTTGATGGGGTTGATCTTCTTATTATAAAAATTAGACAAATCATCATTCAGCATCAGGGGAATACGTTTAAAACTCTCGAATCTTATAAAAAATTATACACAAATAGTTCTTCAATATTAATTGTCTAAATAGTTGTGACTAAACTTTTAAAAATGGAGTTCCGCAAGGTATAGTTGTGGGACCTATTATTTTCTCTATATATCTTAATGACTTATTTAAAATCAAAATTTTTTTGTTCTTCAGATGATATAATGCTAACATGACATACTGAACATGACTATAATTTAATTAAAAATTACAAAAACTTTTCACTGCGTTGATCATTTTATTTTTTAAAAATTAGACCAATATGACATTAAGGGAATACCTTTAAATTACGTGAATATTACTTTATTAACCAAAAACTCTTCTTTAATATAAATTGTATATATTTACAAAATGGGAGTTCTTCAAGGCCCGCTTTTGGGACCTATTCTATTCTTACTATATTTTAACTGCTTATATAGGTGCTAGCCTAAGCGGTTTTTTTTTTTTTTTTTTTTTTTTTTTTTTTTTTTTTTTTTTTTTTTGTTAGCATAAGCCTTTTTTTAGTTACTTATATTTGATATTCCATCACATGAAGTCGTATATAATAATATTGAAGATGACTATAATTTATTAATAAAAGAATAAAAAAATAGTCAAATACGGAATTAGGAGTAAACCTTTTAAGCTGAGGAGTCTTATTTTACTAACCAAAAGCTGTTCGTAAATATAAATTTCCTCAAGAGTTCAGAATCAATCTTAAACATTAGAGTTGCTCAAGGTATAGTTTTGGGGTCTATTATTTTCGTACTATATTCTAATGACTTATTTAAAATCGAAAGTTTTTGTTTTTCAGATGATAAAATACTTATATTTTGACAATCCATCACGTGAAGTCGTGTGTAATAATTTTAAACATGAATTTAATTTATTTAAAAAAATTGGTTTCCCTCAAACTCTCAATTAATATATTTAGATTTAATTTTTCATCAAAACTCACTCTAATTATAATTCAAATATATTAAATCACTTTATATTTAATCTTTGGTTAACTTTGGTTGAATATACAAAAAAAAAAATATTTTGCATTGTATACATTTACTTTTCCACAACCAAAATGTAAACAATGTTTGTAAATCCCAGTCCCTGAAGATGATCTCAATAAAGATCGGAACGTCGGCACGATAAAGAAAATGTTTTTCTGAAACCTTCATCACACCAGACCGCATCTCACGATTTCTGAATAATTATCGATTAACGGTCACTAATCACCACACACATTTATCTTTAATTCAGAATTTCGTAAAAAATTTTCAAACGATAAATGTAATTGCAAATAAGAGGAATTGAATTTGTGGAAACCTGTAAATGTTTTGGCATTACTTAGGATAAAAATTTAAGTGTTGAAACCAATTTAAAACTTAGAAAATTTTATCGAGTTGTAAGTTAGTAGAAAAGTTTATTGTGTGCCAATTGAACCTCAGTTAGGTTAATTATATAATAGGTGTAGGGGGTGAATAGAAAGAATTTATTTAAGAAATAGTCATATTATTTGCATCTAGGAATGCATGTCGGGTGCTGAATCGACCAAGCTGTTGGCATAGCCGTTGAACTATGAAAACAGATGAGTTTATATAAATCCATAATAAAAGAGAATATCAACCATGAGAGATTAAATTTCGTGAAAACAATAAAAAAATTATGTAAATTGAATAAGAAGAATTAAGACTCTCTCGACGAAATAAGGATGGGACATATAATGATTTGTCACCGCTTAATTCAGCCCTTGTTAATTTTTATTGGTCAAATGATCGGTGAATCGGCGTGGAGAAAATTGGACAGGAAACAGGAGAGGTCTCGTCTAGATTAATTTTAATCGATTAAAACGAACGCTTGTGAAAAAGAGGAGCGATAAACTGGAGTAATCTTACTCCCCGCCTATAATCTAATAGCGTTGACATCCGTGCACTTGTCCTAGTGGCGGATAACTAGCTGTTATGGGCACATCCAGGAAGAAGGCAGTTTGTATGCTAATCCCGATGGACTCGTCCAAACGACACGCACTTTCGACACATCTTTTCCGAATGTTTTTATATTATTTTTATGTTTTTATTTTGACGCGGGGTTCGGCTATCGAAACTGGCCCGGGAGGGAGGACGGGCTCTAATAGTCGGCTCACGATTCCATCAAGAACGGGAAGGCAACAAATGCCTTTCAATCCATCCCTCCCCGCCCAATGCGCAGAGTATTAATTATAATTGTAATTTATTGCGACCGTTCAACACTCATTCAACCTGGAAATCGTTTGGGCTGGGCTTTGGGCGGAGGAGTTTTGTTTGTGTACGTCGGTGTACATCACTGGGAGCATTTCGAGGCGAGATAATCATCGGCCGTGTTCTTTCCACACTTCTTCTCTTTTCTTTTCAGAATTAAGTTAAATTATTCGGTCCCTTCGCATTAGAGTGGAGAAATACGACTATTAACGCCTACAAATATAAAGAGATGAGGTAATTTGTCCATCTCAAGGAAAATGGATGGACTCGATTTTCAAATAACACCCGTTTCAGGTATAAGACGAAAAAATGATACATCAAAATTAAATTGCGGCTGGACTGAACAATGTTTGGCCAAACCTACCGTTTTGATAACCTCTACTACCTCACTATATTTTCTCACCACTCGGTTCCCAATGGC
>CM077109.1:17948885-17994824 GCA_039619505.1 Cimex hemipterus | reverse complement strand
ACGGCTCGACACTACCTAGCTGAATGCGATAGGTATGCCAGGGAAAGTATACGACAGTTTCGGAGGAGAGGATATAACTAAAACACTCCCCAGGATAAAATGGTCCACAATCCTGGGGTTTGTTAATAAGTCCAATAGGTTTATTCAGGACTCGTGAGCCGACCGGGTCCCGGACCTTTTAGGGATGGGGTACGGGCCAACCCAGGCCTTTAACCCCTCGGGTCCTGATCGCCCGCCCTGCGTAATATATATATTATTCAGGCCCTGATGATGGTCGTATAAAGGCAGAAACTTTACAAGAAACCAGAGCCCAAACGCATTAATCGTCGTGGTCAATTTCTTCTTCACCAACATTGTTAATAATTAAATCCATTAGGTTTCCTAATCCGATTGGCCAAATAATTCTTTTCAATTAATTAATCTTTAAGTAAGGCATTGGTGAGCTAAAAAAGTCAGTGTCATGAGCGGGATGCGACCCACGACTTTCGTGAAAAATGGCAAAAACGTGGGAAAATTCAAATGGTTGTAGGTGGAGAGGGAGTGTTGGTGTCCGAGTGGATTGAAGTCACGATAGCTCAAGTGGTTGAGCAGCGGCGTATTGAGCCGAAGGTCGTGGGTTCGAATCCTGGTCGTGACACTAACTTTTTCATTTCAACCAATACCTTACGTAAAGATTAATTAATTGAAAATGATTAATAAAGCCAAAAATGATCTCAGGCCATTTTGGCTGGGAAAACCTCATAAAAAGTGAAATTTCAGTCAGCAATTAAAGAACATCAAGAAGTAAGAATTATCGGAATGTCAATTGAACAATAAAAAAAACTCTAGGGCATTTATTTAATTTTAATATAACCCCATTCTCGTTCGTCCAAAAGCATTTGTATGAAACTAAAAATAATTAAAACTCTATATTGTTTAGAAAAAAAAATAAATAAAGTGAAGGATGGATGCCAGTCCCACTAACAGACTATTAGTTTATAATCGGGGTACTTTCAAATATAGAAGGCCCCCGATCATTAGAAACGAATTAGCCGGCTTGTTCTTCTCGTTCATCCGTGCTGGGAACCACAACGGATCCGGGCGGCGCTGAAAGGCCGTGAAAGCTCCGCTGACACGGGGACCAGGTGACTAATGGATCGGCTCGTAATCCGCATAATCTGATCCCATTTGTCGAGAGGCGTCGTTGCGTTAACCGGAAGGGTTGAACGGCAGGGATTAAAAGGCCACAAAAGGGGCCGGCCTCTATGAGAAACTGCCGAAGCTTTCACAGTCCCCGCTTTCTTGAGGTGGAAACAGTTCAAAAACGGGGATTTTCCTTAAGGACCGTTTTATAGTTCCGTTTATAGTAACTATCACCCCTATTCATTTTCATTAGTTGAATTGATTTATTTATTATTTGGAGATCGTGGGATGCGATCTGGAGTTTCGTAGATTTTACAAGAAAAACATTTTTATCGTGCACGTTTCGATCTTTAGCCTCATCATCTTCAGGACCTGAGATTTATAATCAATGTTTAAATTATACAGATTCATAGTATGATGTGAAAAACGTCAATTTATACAATACTAGACATTGTAGACACAATCAAAGAATTTGTACTCTCCCAAAGTGTTTGTTTTCTGTGTAGTTGTGTCATTGTTACCAGTGAAATATAGCTGTCTTCTGTATATATATTACATTTTGAACGGGTGGATAAGGCCGTTGAGAAAACAATTTTATATGAGTAGTCGGTTTTTTTGAGATTAAAGGAGCCTCGACAATGCAAGAATGGGTCCTTTCAGGATTTTCAGACGAGGATAATTATGGAAAGGAAAGCGAATTGTCATAGAATTAGACTAAGTAGAAGTGTTTGATGTGAGGAATATAATGATTTATATGTTTTGTATGATGCGATGATGAAATATGCATGCTATGAGTTTTCATTTGTCTGCTCAGTATTGATGCTGCCCTTCTCTCTGTTGATGTAAACCATTTCTCAAAAGTTACGTTTATTTATTTATTTTTTTGTTCTGTGTGTAATATTTTTGGATTGTTGCAGAATTTGAAATTGTGTTGGTGTTCAAACCAACCATATGCTGTCAGATTTTCTGTGTTGTTTTTTTGCAGTCCTAGCTATGTCGCTTTACTATCTTATTTAGATATTGGGATGCAATTCCGATGTAAATTGCCGGACAATTTAAACAATTGATTTTGTAAATTACATCAGTTTTATTTTTTACTGGTTTGGGATCTACAATTTTGGGAATTGTTTTATAATTTGTAATAGCTATTTTCACGTTATCAGAGTAAAGAAATATGTTTAATTTATTTAATAGGCAGTGAACGAATGGCATGAATAGTTATATCGGTGGGTGATAGATGATGTGGTATTATTAGTAATAATTATTTGGATATCGTGAGATGCGGTCTGGTGTGGCGTAGGTTTTAGAAAAACATTTTCTTTATCATGCCAACGTTTCGATCTTTATCGAGATCATCTTCAGGGCCTGGGATTTATAAAAACATTGTTTAAATTTTACAAATACTTCTAGGCGTGATGAATTTGAATGCTAAAAAATTTTAGATTTACAAAAATGAATTTATACATTGATAGAAAATTTTCTAAAAATTTATACATACTAAGCCCTGAAGATGATCTCAATAAAGATCGAAACGTTGGCATGATAAAGAAAATGTTTTTACAATCCTACGTCACACCAGACCGCACCACACCATCTCTAAATACTCATTGGCTAACGGTCACTAAAAACCACACATAATCAGTTGAGTTATAGTTGTTGATTACGCGTTTGGGGTAGTGATCGTTATATAGGATTTGTTGTACTTTATGTTCTTGTGGTAAAACAAATCACGGCATAGGGTAATCATTCTGTGAAGTAACCTATTGACCGTGTTTATTATTGTACGAAGAGGATGTGTTAAATTGATAGATACCACAAGTTAATAAAAACGAAAAATTAATCGACTCTTTAATTCAAAATACTATCTATGCACTCGAAAAGTACAAACAAACGACACGCTTCAATTCTTGCCGACATACCTAACCTATATCTTAATCTAACTTCTAACAGCCTAAAATTTTATGGGATAGGGGAATATCTACCATGAATGAGATTATAAGGGCAGGTAAGAAATTAGCAAAAGAAATGAAAATTCTGATTTAATTAACGCCTATTTAAGAATAAAAATACGTGTGAGCAAAAAACAGCTGTTAAATTCATGGCTGCCATGTTTATTACCTACGCCCTAACGGCTAGCAACGTGACTACATTTTTAACCTAACCTTGCCTTGCGTGCCCTTAGATCGACCAATGTAAACTAGCCGAATCTTACAAGTCTGTGTCATCATTTCTCTCGATCAGACAGGACCTAACAGAGTTAACAGGGTTAACACATAGAACGTGCATAACCACCCCCCACCATTTGACTGTACCGTTTAACTCGTTATCTTTGAAATATCCAAAACTAGACTACAACCACGTGCCAGTTCACCAACAGCTGACAAGCCCCACGTTTTCTTTGATGTTTTCTACTGCTAAATTTAAATTGAAAAAATAGAAACAATCTGAATATTACAATTTCCAGAACAACGAAGGCCCGATCATATACTTTATTCATATGTGCCTCCGATCACTTATGATTGTAACACTTATGTTCCTTTTGTCATATGTAAAACAACGCAAGGAATTCAGGCTTCTGAGAAAATCGGTTCATCTAAGATTGATTAAAAAACTGACTTGAGAAACTGCGTTAATAAATCTATATTTAGATCACAAAAAACTGATTTTTTGTCGGATGAGTGTTTTTAACTATTTGAAGAATTTAATGACCCGGAGCTTTTTCGCGTGGAGTCCCGCGTAACAAGGACTCGTCCAGAACGATCGGAATTTCAAATCGGGAGTTACATTTTTTCCTCCCCGTCCTTTTCTTTCCTGCTTCCCCTCGTCATCTATTCTCGCCGGGCCCATGAATATGTAGCCGGGGAGTCTGGCGGGGCAGCTTTGCCCCGAGCCGCGCAATTACCTCTGGGGAAACATTTGACCAAATACGGTCTACCCGGCGGTCCTCAATTTGAATAAAGGCCAGGAAAATAAATAAAAAAAACTATAGTCAGAAAATATTTGGGGGCCGCAAAAGACTTCGGCAATGGGCACTCGAAACATTGTTACTTTTGGGATAAGTTTTTTTGATCATCACGCAAATGATCGATTTTTCTCTAAACAACCGTTCTACGTTTGCGAATTTTCATCTCTTATTTCTTTGCAAGATCAAGAGGTTAATAAGCAATGTATACCAGGTAACCAGATACGTTCGTGCGATTTGTGGTTCCTAAGGGTTTTAATATCGTTAATTAATCTTTCAATTTAATTAGGAAATTAAGCTTTTCACGCAAAGTTTTTGTCGAAATGAAAAAGTCATGAAATGTCACAAGCGGGATTCGAACTCACGACATTTACGAAGGTTGAAGGTTGAGATGGGCAGTTGATGTCCGAGTGGATCGAAGTCTGGATAGCGAAAGTGCTTGAGCAACGGCGCATTTTGCCGACGGTCCTGTGTTCGAATCCTGCTCGTGGCACTAACTTTTTCATTTCGACCAAGACCTTACATAAACCTCACTATAAATTATACACCTATAAATTATAACTATTTTCTTTCACATGGCTTAAAAATACGCACTAGATACTAGGGTGGCCGAGGGCAGCTTGCAAAATATATGCTGTGTTCGGTGACCAACCAATAAGTGAACGTACTATAGAAAAATGGTCCAATGGATTTAATAAGTGCTCAACGAAATACAAACTTAGGAAGAGTACTCGGTTTTTGCTTTAATTAGACAGGGTCATTTGGTGACAGCTAATATGGACTGCTGGTGTTACTATGCGATATCCATTTTTCTTCGTATCTGGTCAAAAACCGCCTCTGCTCTGTGAGAATTTACTTGAAAACAATGAAAGGCAAATGCTTAGAAGCTTGTTACCGTCAGTCAATTAATCAGCAACCCATTTACAAGGCTTTTACAGGCTTCCCAAGCCGATTGTAGCTAGAACGAACAGTATCATCGCTTACGTTGATAAGTTTGACAAGAATCAAGTCCGGTAGATTTCCTCGATTAGTCATCATTATAGACAGAACAGACATTTTCAACCACGTTATTCCCAGACGCAAACCTTTTAAACTTTTGCCCAGTGGGCTCACTTATTGTTTCGTCACCGCAAATTTTACGAGCAGCCTCGGCCTCGTCAGTATCGAGATAAAATTCATATAATAAGCATACACGTTATACTGTTCTGAAGCATCCAAAATATAAGCATAAGATTATAGAGTCGTCATTCATTGCACATCCAAAATCCACAAATCTCCCTCCCCACACGTTCCGGGGAAATATTTTGGCGATGAAGGAGATTTTTAATGGGTGAGATATTCTAGAATTTCAGCTCTGGATATGGCAAAACAATGAGCGAATGGACAGAAAATGATATGCATCTTCCCGGGCATCACTGTTTCAAAGAAGACAGATATCACAGCAAGAATCAAAAGTGCCTTGCTCTAGTAAATACTCTCTGGTTTGCTCTGCCCATAGCCGATTTACGACAAACTATGTTTATTTTGTCGAAAAGCTTCACCAGATCAAAAATAATCTCCTCAACATCAGAGTCTTCAAAGACGACAAGAGTATTTTTATGGTAGAAATGGCCATTGCTTGAATGAGAAATTTTTTTTTCTTGTTAACCGTAAAGCAATAATTTTACGCAGACAATCTGGAAGAATCAAAAACGTAGATAAGCTAAATGGTTAAAGATGAAAAACGTGTATGAAAAGATGGGTCCAAAGAAGATTCAAGGGCATATAATTTTAGGAAAAATATTGTAAACTGAGAAGTTTCCTCGCCAAAAATATTGGAAATTGTCTCTTATTTAGATATTGGGATACAATTCCGATGTAAATTACCGGACAATTTAAAAAATTGATTTTGTAAATTACATCAGTTTTATTTTTTACTGGTTTGGGATGTATAATTTTGGAAAAATTTTGGGAATTGTTTTATAATTTTTAATGGCTATTTTCACGTTATCAGAAGAATCAGAAAGAAATATGTTTAATTTATTTAATAGGCAGTGAACGAATGGCATGAATAGTTATATTGGTGGGTGATAGATGGGGAAATATTTTGGCGATGAAGGAGATTTTTAATGGGTGAGATGTTCCAGAATTTCCGCTCTGGATATGGCCACATGATACCCATAATTCTGAAATTTCCTCGCCAAAAAATATTGGAAATTGTTTCCAAACGTCATAGAACGAAAGCCCAGACTTGAGCGCTGTTGGATGTCAAATACTCAAGACACAATTGTAAACTTTTAGCCTGGCTTAATTACCATGTGATCAACATAATTAATTTTTTGTCACACAACGAACAATTTCGAAAGTTTATTGAACTTTGCTAATACAGCATAATGCTTATTTTAGGAAACCCCACACGATATGCAAAAAATTACATCCTTGGTAAATAAAGAGACTTAAAATAGTTTTATTTAAAAAAAAGTGCAATTATGCGAGTCAGATTGCTGGGTTCAATGGGATTCCATAGAAGGGAGTGGCAGGCCGTCTGAAGAATATTCCGAGTTCGGATTCGAGGTACTAGGAGTAAAAACCAGTCAGCAGCATTACGCCCTAGCAGGACAAGAAAGAAATCTAAAATGTTCCATTGCAAAAATATTGTACTGGCAATGAGAAATAAATTAGGGGTATTCACGATTTTCGCGTTCACACTTCTTGTTAGATTGAGAAACATTATGACGTACATTTGTAAGAATCGGATAGTTCAATATAACAGGCCAGGGCCATAGTTAGATGGTAGGTCGAAAATGTAGTCACTTTGCCATCCATTAGGGCGTAGGTAACCAATATGGCAGCCAGAATTTAACAGCTGTTTTTTGTTTACACGTAGTTTCTTTCTTGAACATGCCTTAATTAAATCAGACCAATACATTTCTTTTGTTAGTTTCTGACCTGCCCTTATACTCTCATTCAAAATATATACTCCCCTATCCTATAAAGTTGTAAGCTGTTAGAGGTTAAGATACAGGTTAGGTATGTCCGCACGAATTGAAGAGTGCCATTTGTTAGTACTTTTCCAGTTCATAGCATTTTGAATGGAAGAGTTGATTGATTTTCTTTTTTTTAACTTCTGGCATCTTACAATTTAACACAAAAGAAAACCAAAACAAACAATAAGCCTTCAAGGACTGTTATAGTTTAATTTTTGGTCGTACCAATCTCCATGAGCAGCATTGCTGAAAATTTAACGTTTAACATGCTAAGAAAAGAAGAGGGCGTTCATAATCTTACTGGACATTTACCCCATTATACCTTACACTGGTACTGGTACATTAAGGAATTTTTGGTAACCGAAAAGTAGATCCTCCGTTCAGAGAAATCTATCAGCCACGTTCTTTTCCTTTGCTCCATCGATTTTTTCATCTTTGAAAAAACAAATTACACCAGTCAAAAGATATTGAATGGAGTACTGCTTGCCTCTAGGTTTGGAAATAGTTGGAAACACCATAGTAAGTTTTGAAGATTGAAAATTTTTTTTTCCAAATTCTCGCTACTACATCGCTTATTTAACGAACTTTTAAAAGTTTAGTACTGATCATTTCTCATTGGAAATTTAACATAGTTTTAAATGGAATCAACGGATATGTCCGAAAACTTTTAGTTTTGAGGTTATCATTGTTTAATTGAAGGAAAGTCGTGAAACCTTAAAAAATCATAAAAAGTAGATTAACTCCGAAACTAACCCGTACACTAGGCAGCTTACAAAGACTAGCAAACCTATGTATCACAGGGGCAATGAAAACAACCCCTACAAATGCACTAGATACCCTGCTAAACCTACCTCCACTAGAAATATTCATACAGGGAGAGGCTAGGAAAAGCTCATTCAGGCTCCAAAAACAATTAAATTGGAAAGGAACCAAACAATTCGGGCACACAACCATAATAAACAAAATCAGACACCCATTATTAGAGATGGGGACTGACTATATGGTCCCGGAAACAATCTTCACGACCTTCTGTAAAATCTCAACAGACTACAAAGGAGAGGAAGAACACAGGAGAACAACAGACACAATGATATGGTATACGGATGGCTCCAAAACAACTGAAGGAACCGGATCAGGAGTTTTCTGTACAAGCCCAAAATATGAGCAATCAAACTCACTAGGGAAGTACACCTCGGTCTTTCAAGCAGAAATACATGCTATCAATGCTTGTGCTCTGGAAAATCTTAAAAGAGGTTACACTGACAAAAAAATCCTCATAAGATCAGACAGCCAAGCAGCTATCAAAGCACTGACATGTACAAGAATCACATCAAAATTAGTCAGTGAATGCAGCCAAAATCTCCAAAACCTGGGAAAACACAACAAGGTAACGGTATCCTGGGTGCCAGGGCACAGGGGAATTTTGGGTAATGAAGAAGCAGACAGACTGGCCAGAGGAGGATCCGCAAGACCATACATAGGCCCCGAGCCTATCCTTGGGATATCCAAAACAAACGTAGAATCCTCCATCGCAGAATGGATCCAAATAAAACAAAGAGAAAAATGGATAAACTCTAGCAGTGCTAGATACAGTAAACTCATGATAAAACAACCCTCACCAAAACTGGCAAAAACACTGCTACAACTGGAGAGGGCAAATCTCAGAGGAGTGGTGGGACTACTAACCGGCCACTGGCACCTGAGAAAACATCTACAAAACATGGGCATATATAATAGTGATCCAATTTGCAGACTATGTAATGAGGAGGAAACAGCCACTCATATCATCTTCGAATGCGGAGCAACGGCTCAATGGAGATTCAATCTGACGCACAGAAATGACTCAGAGAACCACATTGAAGCAATAACTGTCAATGACTTGATAATGCTGAGAAAAAGGATCGAGTCTATTGACTAAACTAAAGAACTAGGAAGGTACAATAAGCCAGAAGGCTGCAGTGCCTGGGGCACACAAACCCCACCTCCTAGTACCTTTGCCACCTAATCTAACCGAACCTAACCTAACTCCGAAACTGCTCAGATCTGGACCATAGATAATTAGGATTTTTTAGTTTCCATTTCGATACAGAATCTACTGGCAAAGTGTATGATATGAGAAGCCGAACACCCTGGATGTGGATAGCATTCTCACAAAACTGAGCAATGCCACATAGTGCAGATATGGAAAATATACTACGACCTTTTCGAATAATATCACGTTGAAGCCAAAATAAATTTATTTCATGATATTTATTTACATGTTTCATTTTTTTTCTACTGATTACGTCTGTTGGCGTTCTTCGCCCCATTTTCTCGACTCAATTTACGTGCCCTAGAATCCGCGTCGATTTTCTTCTTGAATCTTGTGAATTAATTTGCCTACTTTCAAACGTAACTATAGCAATTTCCTGTTTCGTTTCGCCGGTGGGACAAACGGGATCGGGAACAATGCGCATAACACATGACACCTAGGTGCACAATGGCCATTTACCCAGTATGTAGAGCATACGAAAGGCCACATTCTACGGGTTCGATCTACAAAACAAAACCGAAATTCTCCATGCTTCAATTGTTTGTGAGTCAAGGGTCGTGGATGTTGATTGTTGGGGAGGTCAATGAAAGAAAATCATTCACACATGAGTTAACCAAGACGAAGTTCCAAAGTTCTAAAGTGTCCTCAAACTAACTATAAAATATGGTTTAAATTAATCAAATTTTTGACAGAATTATGCCAATTACTAGTAATTACAAATTTTTATTAGTGTTCAGAAGGAAGTTTTGCTCGTTTTGCTGAGCTTTTAATCATTTCGTGAATATTAAACACCCTCTTATGAAATAATGAATTCCACCGTCCTCTTCTTTTTTTTATCGCACTATAAAGCACAATAAGCGAGTTATAATACCGCAATTTTCTCAATGGGCCCTTCTCTGGAAGATTCCGGAGATAGTCGGCCCTGCATACATCAAATGTCAGAGCAATAACGGTGTCACCGAATGTCTCGCTTCGTCCGCCCGACCGGATTGATATTCAACAAATACGATCTCCTCTCCTCGAGTAATTGCTCGTGAAATTCTCAGCCGAAACAGACTTCAATTTTTCTACTGGACGTAATAGGCTGGAATTCGAGTAGGCAGTGATAAATTGACGCTTCCGTCATCCTGACCCGCCGATTGGAACGACTGACCGCTGTCGACTGCCTCAAAACAACGTTTTATGTGATTTAACGTTGAATTTTGATTTGAAAAGAAACCCATGTAAAAGTTCACAAATGGGGTATTATGAACGGTAAATCCATAATCAAATACATCCTTAGTCAAATAATCAATTATAGAAGATTACTTTTTTTAAATGCTAACTTTGGGATAAATCCAGTTCAATAGCATACATTTCCATACATAAATAATAATGTAGGTACGTACTATTTTCAGCAATTTTATAAATTCGATCAGAGTTTATCAGCATTAAACATATATAGTCATTTAGTTCTTTGGGTTAAGTTGTAGGTTTCAGACGAATATAAGCCAGCATCCTACAAGGGAGTGTTCTTGGTCCCATTCTGTTTATCATTTATACTGATGACCTACCTATGCACCCTAATACCATTACCACTCTCAAATTGGACGATTTTATCCGACCTCCTTCCATCATTGGGGCATAGAGGCAACGGAAAGGCTGACTTGTTGGCCAAGAGGCGGGGGGGGTCAACATGATCTCTATGTCCTGAACCTTACTAGAGCTTAGCATCCTGCAATAAAAAAGGTTAAGTCTTAAAATGGACCATAAAACATGTTGGAACAATACCACAGGCATGAGGCACGCGGTGAGATTCATAGAAGTGTCATCCGAAAAACCTACAAAGGGATTATTGGAAGGCAACCACACTCGAACCACGATTCTGGTTGGACACCTGACGGAGCATACATCCCCAAATATTCGGTCGTCCTTAAAAGGACAATGAGGTTCTTTATTGTCCGTACCGGACGTTGTAATTATCGAGATGAGAGATGACACACTTCTGCTCACGATTGAATGGGTATTACAGCCGGGAGCATTGGTGTACAAGCTGGCCCAGGTCCAGTCACATCCCCACTTAAGAGTGGAAATGTGGGGTTCTGCTAAACCATTCAACATCCAATGCATCCAATCTTTCCAACCAAAAGTCCAGACAACGTCAAGGTGTCAATGCTCCTTACTACCTCACTGACCTCACTATCCATAACGACCTCAGCATTCTTTTTGTTTTCTAAAAATTTCACACCAACATCTCGATCCATCCTAGCTCTACTGCTAGAGATCTCTCACATTCGTATCCGGAGAAATTAATCGACGATGAGATCTCCTTACACTTAATCTCTCAAACTGACTGCCAGAATTCGTTGATTATGGCATGTGACCTTCCTATACAACTCTGCCCTTAGCTTGGTGTTAATGCTGTAACCATGATCACATTTTAATGTGTAATTAAAAGCTAATCTTTTTTTCTTCTTCTTAAGAATTTCCAAACCGTCAATATGGTAGAAATTATGTTGGTATGTAAATCGTAAAATCTGAGTATTTTATTTGATTGTTATGATCTTGTTGATGTTTCTAGATAGGATCTGATTGCTTATAGGATTGTTTGGCCCATTTAAGTCAGTCGTAATACCGGACGAATTAAAATTGCGGTACATCCTAATCAGATAGGGACATGGTCCTTTTGTCTGATCCGTCACTCTGCCGGATTGAAAACGCCTCAGCGTCACAGCGGGGGTGCAACCCATTAAAAATTAACCTCAGCAACCCGAATTAAAACCCATTGTCGAGGGACTCCTTGGGAAAAGACCCAGCCTAGAGTTCTCTCGGCTTTTCCCCGAATTTGGAAAAGCCGTAAAGCGAAGTCGTCCCGGATCCCGTCCGGATCTGTACTTTCTCCTTCGTTGAACTATTAATTTAATAAATAATACGTGACCAGGATATCAAAGGCGAAGGCAAATAAACACATTACGGCCCAGAGATTGCCTCCGTGGCTCTGCCCTTTTCCAGTTAACGACCGCTTTCTGTAAACAGCTATTTCGTCTTAAAACCACCTACACTATGATTCTCTCACGATCCGAGCGAGAAATTATGTAAATATCGGGAGAACCAGCGGGGGATCGATAGCGGATCAAAGGCTTTGTTCTGTGACATTTTAATTTAAACTTTTGTCAACTTACAGTGAAAATTACTTCCTTTATCTTAAAAGATCCGACAAGAGGACAAGGAGTATAAATATACATTTTTACTCGAACAGACATGAGCATTAATACAAAAATTATTCATTATTACAGAAAAATATCTTTGAGCAAAAGATGTGAAGAATTCATTTTTAGGTCTTGAGAATTAGAAGCTAGGCTAAACCAAATGTAATTTTTTTTACAATAATACCATCACGTATCCGTGTCTACTAATTTCCTAACGTATATACTTTTATTTTAATTACATATCATTATTTGTGAAAATTGTTTTGTAGCAGACACGAAATTTTATTTTTGGGTTGTTCTTTCAAACCATACAAAGCCGGCGTCTCGCAAGGATGCACTCTTAGTCCCATCCTGTATACCCTGGCATATTGATGACTTCCATGTTCATCCCAACATTATCATTAACTGGCTATGCTCAACACGCAATTCTATGTTCGAAACAACCAATGTAGGTTGAAAATTCATAACTAAAAAATAGCGTAAAATTTCGGCAATAAAATCTATCTACGTGAAAAAACATAGGCTGACTTCAAACGGCAGGCCAATTTTAATTCTTGATATAAACAAGCATAATACTAGAAAAATACATAAAACAAAAACTGACGCATCTAAAAATTATTCAGATATCGTGAGATGCGGTCTGGTGTGATTTAGGTATGACAAAAACATTTTCTTGATCGTGCCGACGTTTCCATCTCTTTTGAGATCATCTTCAGGGCACAAAGTGTTTTTCTTCTGTGTAATTGTGCCATTCTTGCGTGTCATGATGAGAGTTCCCACTACATCACACCAGACCGCATCTCACGATATCTGAATAATTATCTATTAACGGTCACTAATCTCTACACGTACCTAAAAATCATTTTTCACCATTTTTTTAACTAATAGACAAGGAACAGTAAAAATTGCTGTTCAATTCAGTAATCTTTTCAAAATTCATAATCGATCCGATATATTAAGTGGTCTATTGACTAAATTACTTCTTTAATTTATTCATTTGGTTGAAAGGAAAAATTCGACGAGCGGGATTCGAACCCACGACTTTAGGCTCTATAGCTCAAAGTGGTAGAGCAGCGGCGTATTGACCCGAAGGTCGTGGGTTCGAATCCCTCTCGTGACACATACTTTTTAATTTCTACCAAAAACTTACATAAAAAAATTAATTAATAATGGAGTGCCAAAGCTGTTAGACAGTTGTTTTCTTATTTGCAGGTTTTTGATTTTTTAATGAAATAATCGTATTGCTTTTGTATTTTTTTAAATACATTTTGAAAATAGTAAACTCCGGTAGAGCTGTCTGAAGAGGACAAGGCCGGAAAGGCATTTAAAAAAGAAAGAAAAAAAGATGGGATTGTTATTATAATTTCATCTTATAATTAATTCTCAATTTGTTCATTTTTCAACAATAAGTAGCTTTGTCTACATCGTAGGAAAATATTTATTATCTCGAAAAATTTTCAATCTAACCGGTAAGGACAGACAAACAGGTGGGTTACCGGTTCTAAATTAAACGAGCCCAAGCCGATATAAGGTCCGGCCTTCTTTTTGCTTCACCTTCATTTAGTTAATAACAAGGGCCATCTCGGCTCAAGGACTAACTTCAATTACGATCGTAACCGGCTGTTAACGAATTGTCCTCCTGCAGACGCGACCGGGAAACCGTGCCTTACTCCAAGATAATGGAGAACACATAATTCCATTCTTAGGGGGACAAATTTCAACTAGAACTCCGATCGTACGTCTCGGAATGGATTCTGTCAAGTCGGAAGTAGGAAATAGTTTGTAACCCGCCCCACTTTCCCAGTTAAGAAATAAATAGAGCTATAAATTTGCCAAGATTCTCGACATAAGCGGGTATTTGTAGTTGACCTACTGGTCAGGAGACTATAGCTATATAAAGATCACTCATAGCCGTACGCACTCGTCTGCTTGCGCAACCACTGCGGTAACAGTTAATCTTCCCTTTCTTTGACTATTTTTTCTTCGCAATTTCCTCCACGAGACCTTTAAGCAAGAGTGTTTAAAAGTTCTTAAAAGTACACATTTGTAACAGCCAATTTTTCAAACTGGATGCCTATTTACGATCTTTGTGTTAAGCCTGTTAGGACCTTTTAGATCGAGAAAAATTATGGCATAGATTTGTAAGAATCAGCTTGGTAACATTGCTCGATCTAACAGGCTGTGGCCAAGGTCACATTGTTATCCGTTAGGGGATGGGTAACCAACATGGCAGCCATGAAATTAACAGCTTTTTTATTGTTTACACTTATTTTTATTCGTAAATACACATTAATTAAATCAGACCAGTATATTCCTTCTATTAATTTCTGACCTGTCTCATTCATAATATCCTCTATACTATAAAGTTGTAGGCTTTTAGAGGTTAGGATATAGGTCACGAATTGAAGTGTGTCATTTATAAGTACTTTTCGAGTATGACATTTTGAATGAAAGAGTTGATTAATTTTCCTTTTTACTAACTTCTGGTACCCGACAATTTAACACAAAAGAAAACCAAAACAAACCACAACAAGCCTTCAAGGGCTGTTATAGTTTCATTTATGGTTGTACCAAGCTCATTTAAGAAAAATTAACGTTTAACATGCTATAAAAAGATTTTTACGATTATATTGAACATTCCAGTTAACACTGTTAACATCTTACAAACATCGTGAATGCCCCTAATGTCGGCAGAATAGTTTAGAAACGTCGTAAAAATTACTATGTAACTTTATATTAAGAGGTCTCCGAGTCGTTACCCTCTGGTGCGTTACCGCGTCGGAACGCGGGAGATCCCCGGGAGATAGTGGGCCGTGGGAAAGGAGTCGTGTTATGATGTATGCTGTTCTCTTATCAGCGGAGGACAGACGGGATGGAAATGAAGGAAAAGGAGAACGCAGGGAGCGGGCCCGAGGGGGGGGAAACAATTAGGGAACGCCTGGATTGATAAATGAACCCGACCCTGGACACGTAGACGTCTAAATAACATCGCGGCCGACTCGTTTTCGAATTAAAATCAATTTACGAACATCTTATTTAGCAAGACGGGAACCAAGAAAACAATTTTCTAACGAAGCTAAGAACGCCTTGGGCTAGACGATATGTGGAATACTTTTACCACACATCTCAGCCATTTTTTGACACCATACCCTACTTCAAATCTGAAGAAACATTTCATTTTAAAGCTGATTAACGACTGCGATTCGAAACCAAAAAAGTCATATTATAGAAAAAAAATGTAGTGTTCATTTTGAGGTCTATAGTTAGTTCGTTTCCACCCGAATATAATCCTTCCTTTTTCGCGTTTCGGCATTTCATCAATTTATACGGTGGGGCAAGTTTGATAATTTGTCACAATGTAAGTGGTTAATTGAGTTCTGGGGTGTACACAGTCCATGAAGTTTGACCTTTAACCCCAGCCTTGTCGACATTGATCTGACTACTAATTTAGACAAGCTAGTTAAAAAGAAAAGCAGAAAAACGCCCACGAAAAAGAAAAGAGGAATATTGCCTTTATGACAACGCTAGACCCCATGAGGAGTTAAAGACGAAACAAAAATTAAATCAATTTAAATGAGAAGGTGTTACCTCACCCTTCAGACGGGTCTAGTAATTATTATTCGTTTCGGATACTACAATACTTTTTGAATTAAAAAAAAAAAATCTAAATAATACGAAGCTCCAACTTTCATTTTACCAAGACTATTACCTAACTTTTTTTACGATTTCAAAAATTTTCATTTATTCAAATGGCAGCTCAGCGTTCCTAACGCAAAGAAATTTAATACTTCTTCAATTTCGGGCATGTTTTTTTAAATTTAATATAAATGTAAATCTTAACTGAAAGACCCGTCTGTATATCATTTGAGATCGATTCGGATCCGACTTCCCTCATCAGTCTCGACTTTCTTAGTTCAGCTTTGGGTCATAAAATTATGTTCAGGATGTTTGTAAGATGTTAACTTGTGTTACCTGGAATAGAGAACTGCCCAACAACATTGTAAATTCTACCTTCTTTTATTAGCATTTTAAACGTTAATTTTTCTCGTGGCGATTGGTCGAACCAACAATAAAGCTATAACAGTCCTTCAAGGCTTGTTGTTGTTTATTTTGATGTTTTTCGTGTTAAATTGTAAAATGTCGGAAGTTAATAAAAAAAGGAAAACTGTTTCATTCAAAATGTTATCTATGCACTCGAAAAGTACTTACAAATGACTGGCTTCAATACCTGCCGGCGTAACCTAACTTTTATCCTAACCTCTAACAACCTACAAGCTTGTGGAATAAAGGATGTACGTATTATGAACAAAAGTATAGAAACAGGCTAGAAATTAACAAAACAAATGTATTTATATGATTTAATTAACGCGTATTTGAGAATAAACATACGTACAAACAAAAAACAGCTGTTTATTTCATGGCTGCCATGTTGGTTACCTACGCCCTAACGGATATCTAAGCGACTACATTTTCGACCTAACCAAATATTGGGTTTGGCCAGTTAGATCGAGCAATGTTAACTAGCCGATTCTAAAAGTCTTTGTCATAATCTTTCTCGATCTAGCAGAGTTAACACGGTTAACACAAAGATCATGAATTCCCCTATTTGCTTTATTTATTAATCCTTATTTTCACAATTCAACATTTGCTATTTCATAGTTTACATATTAGTGACATTTACGACTTTTAGTTACGTGTTTTTTTTTCTTTTTCATTTAATTTAATTATTTGCCCAATTTATTACTAAAATATTTTTCTATTGTTTACTTAGTTTTTATCTTATTGGAAGTTGACAAAACTGTTCTCCGAAGCAATTAATTTTTGATGATTATTTTCCCTACCTAATATCTTTACCTCCTCAAAATGTTTGCCCTGTTTTGCGTCTTTATGCGTGAATTTAACTTGTATTTTGTGTGGTGATTAGTGTCCGTTAGAAGATGATTATTCGGAGATCGTGAGATGCGAGCTGGTGTCTCCTGATGTCTGACTGAATATAGAAAAATCAACTTCCTATATGTATTTGTTGTATGAAAAAATGTTTGTAAATCCCAAGCCCTGAAGATGATCTCAATAAAGGACGAAACGTTGGCACGATAAAGAAAATGCTTTTCTGAAACCTACAAACCTACATCACGTCAGACCGCATCTCACGATCTCCGCGAATAATCATTAACTTGTATTATCGCATTTATTTTTAATCATTGTTGTGTTGGTTGATTATTTTGTACAAATTTAGTTTGACATATATAGCGTATTTACTAACTTTATTATTTCTAAGCTTATCAACGGAATCTTTTACGAGAGGAAAAAATATACCTTTTCGCCAGTGTGCATATCGAAAATAAAAATTCTAAATACTCCTCATGTTTAATATGTTTTCTGTTAACACACTGAACTTGCGCGTCCTACATATTATGAAACATTTTTAAATTAACTAATTTTCATCTATATCATTGCAAAATGCTTTTGTTTTATACCTATTTCTATAAGGTTTTTTTTGAACGCTCATTTCTCACTAATGTTTTCTAATTCTAACTAAATTACATTTGTCAAACGGCATACAGCTTAATTCATAAATTTTTTAACCATATTTGCTATAATGCTGTATTTTTTTTTTTTTTTTTTTTTTGTTCCTGGATGCATTGAAAAATATTTTAATATATGTTCTGAGCAGGTAACGAGGAACGAACAAAGTACTTTCTTTTTGTTTCCGTTTTATTGCCATTTCTCTAAATTTTAGTTTTGGTCCTGTGTCCAAATGAACAAATTCATCACTAAAAATGGCGTCCGACAAACAGGAGAGTAGGGAGACATGATCAGAAAACAAATTATAAAAGCAAAATAAATATATCAGATAATTGTCAATAAATCTAAACATGTAAACTATAAGCACTATGACCAAAATTAAACAATAGATTATTTTATTTCGTACGTAATTATATTTTTTAAAAAGCCATACTTTTAACTTAACAAAGGCTAAGAAATTCGGAAAAAAATATTTCAAACCATATTTTCAAAAAATAGAAGCATGCCAATTTTCATAGCCAACAAGCTGATGATTAAACCGATTGATAATAGCTGATGATGGGTGTATTGGGGGCGTTATGCAACACATTTTGAACTGTCATTAGGGCACTCACTGAAGAAGGCGCAAAGCCGAAACACACGATTGAATAACAATGGCGAGTGTAGACGTAGTATCGGTCCAACAATGGATAATAGTAAACAAAAACAAAACAAAAGACAACCTTGCTATTTTCGGAGCGAACACTGTTTTAATATAGGCTATATAAAAAATATATAAAAAGTCAGACTGCTATAATCAATTCAGCCCGAACTGAAACCGTTCAATCAATGCATCTTTCTTTAAACCTACTTATTGTTCAATAGCAAACAATGCGTCGGCGACGTTCAAAGTGTTAATTTCTTCCTTTTCCTTCCAGTTATTGGACCGTCGAAACTTTACAAATCACGTCAAAAATTCCGTCGGAATGGTTACGTAATGCAAAAAGCAAACAAGGGTAGAATTTGTTAGATGTAAAAAAGTACCTTGAAAGACATTGTTAAACCATTCAAATTGTCCAATATTTAAGGTTAACGAACAAGCCAGCGATAACCGCGATTGGATTTATTCGTGGCATGAATGAAGAAACTGTAAAAATTGTAAAATCTTCCTTAAAATCATATTGTTTGTTGAATCAAAATGGAATTTGTTATCTGAATAACACTGCCTCTGTCAACAGGACACCAAGAAGGGCACAATTACACAGAACACACACACTTTGAGCCCATAAGATGATCTCAATAAAGATCGAAACATTGGCACAATAAAGAAAATGTTTTTCTAAAACCTACGTTACACCAGACCGTATTTCACGATCTCCGAATATACAATTTAAATTTCTCTTAATCAATCAATATTCTTTTTGTCCTTGCCAAACTGGGAATCACGTTCAGCTGTCCCATTTAAATTCCAGTGCAGCAGAATGCCACGTGCAACTGCACACCCGGATGCGACCTACTTATAGGAGGAATATTTACATCTATGTAATAGAATAGGTCTCGCATAACAAGAGTGCTGTAGATAGGTGACCTCCTAGAAGAAGGGTCATCCTCATCCGACGAAGAACAGGCCATGCGAGTTTGACACGGACACTTACTTTTGAGCTAAAGCCTGTGTCTGTATCTGGCATGACCTTGGCTCCATACAGAGAGCGTGTATGAATGCCACCCGATATGACCATCTTGCTTAAGCACGGCAGCTCCCCTATTTTGATTTTCGAAGAAAACCGAGAGTTTTATTTTATATAGTAATGATATTTTTTTGGACCTAGTGCTAATGTATTTATTAGCGCGAATGGATTGGGTTAGAGGGTTTATTGTGAATATTAAGTTACATATTTATTGAAAAGGGTGATGATGAATATCAAGTACTCCACCATTGATGGTGTAAAGATGATACACTATGAGAAATTCAACAAACTACAGATTGAAGACGAACCAGAAGACTGACCCTAATTTCTAATGGATATTAGAAACACTTAAGAAGGCTTGAGGCCATGCACATTGGCTGTTGTGGACCCTTGACAGAACCACTTTATAAAACATTTTCCAAATTAATTTTAAACAAAGAAGCAAGGTCTAAGCGTAGACTCAAACTCAAAACTGCCCATCGTGGTAAGTCGAACGCCAACGCGATCTCAAGAGAAATTGAATTATTATTTAATTATTTGTCTATTTATTGTTATATAAATTAATTACAATCCATTATATTTCGTGGTCCGACTAACCAAATAACTTTCTTTCAATTAATTCATCTTTATGTAAGATATGCCAAAAAGGAGAGAAAATTCGAAAGGAAGGTTGAGATGGGAAGTCAGCGTCTGAGTGGATCGACGTCACGATAGCTCAAGTGGTACGAGAAGCGGCTATTGAGCCGAAGGTGGTGGGTTCGAATCCCGCTCGTGACAGTAGTTTTTTCCTTTTAAACAATACCTTACATAAAAATTAATTACAATAACCCTTTATTTACTGAGACTTCAAGTATAAAGTTCTCATCTAATAAATTATCTCCATAATTGTTTAGTGGTCATAATTGAGCATATTAATCGGACTTATAAATTAATTTAATTACAAGTATTCTCGTAAGTTTTCGAAGAAGACTTAAAATTGTAATTTTACTATAAAAATCTCAAGCAGGTCAAAATCTCACCACAAATTAATACGGGGGGGGGGAGTCAATATTTAGTCAATTTCTAGGGGTACAATCGACTGATCCACGCGCGATACCACCACTATCAATAAAGTAGTCGCACATATCGACTTGCTATTTTTTCCTTGTATTTTTTTAACGAGGGTTCGCAAGAACAGAGGTCATATCAACCCTCAGAGGGCCTGTGCTACAAAAGCCCATTTGTAAGTATGACCGGTTCGAACACAGGGCTGCTGGATTACCTTACAGTGATGAGCGCCGTGTCAACGCCTAAACTGTTGCGGCCACCGACGCCCCCTCCAACTCCCTGTTAATCGTAATAATGTGCAGTTCGGTTCATTTTGAATGGATTGACCATAACAGAATGTAAACAACATTAATTGCGCGAACAACCACGCACACCGACCGCATCTCACGATCTCCGAATTAATTAACTAACGGTCACTAAACACCACATATTTAAATTGTATCTCGTCATTAAATTTTCTGTAAAATCTATTCTATTTTTATTTTATATATTTACTTGTTTTGTCAATTTAATTATTATTTAGTTTAAAACGTCATTGTGTTTGACACAATATTAAATTACAGTGGTAGGTTTTTTTCATTATTTATGGCTCATAGACCGAATTTGTTCCTAGTGATTTATAGGAAAAAACCGACCAAGGGACAGTTTTGACGTTGTTTCGGCATAATTTGCATTGGAGGTAAGGCCAATAAATAGTGTCGGTCTTTTGTGAATTAAATTTCTACCCGTTATTACATCCTTTGAGCTCGGCCGCTATCTCCGGATCTGAACACTCAAGGCGAGCCTACAACATCCATTCGGATCCTGAATCCTTCCCACTCGTCTTGCCAAAAATAAAAAGATACAAAGAAACGTCGGAAGACAAAAACACATAAAAATCTTGAGAATAAACAGAATTTCAGGAGCCCTGGAGGAGTTTTCGATGAAAAATCAGAATCCAGGCATTATTCATTTGAAAATCTTGAACGCACTTTATAAGCATAATAATCATAACATAAAGCTAATAATTTATTTAAAAATCTACTAAACAGATCCGTTAGGTCTCACTCAGTGCAATCGTACTTCAAGGAGGGCTTATCTTATATTTATAGTAACGATCTTTTCTTAAATAATACCCATCGGAATAATTAGATTTTTCGTTCTCTTTGCTCAAATTAGACTGAAAGTTAATTAACAATTCTAGCCTAATGGAAATTCAATGTTTATGGCATGTACGTAATTTTACACACTTCACGCCAGAGATGAAATGAATTTTTATTTATCACTGTAATTTCATTTTAGATAGGATCAGTGTATCGTCTCGTTCTCCTGTAGATCTTTTCTTCTTTTTAAAATTGTCGAATTTAATCATGTTTTTGTACGGCATGATGCTTCAAGAAAACCCTTGCAGTCTAGGTACGATGGCCCCTTCAAGGTAAAATTCAACGCTCCCAGAAAATTTTCCAAGTCAGCCCCAAGGTACTCAAGACTATTTCAATCGATCGCGTTAAGCCAGTTTTCTTGTTAAACGAAGACCTGTCAAGGCATCTAGCAGGAGTGCATCTGGGCGAGACACATCAACGAAACATCCTGAACCAATAGAAATTCAACCAACTTTGTAGAAACTACCGGATCTTCCTTGGATATTATTGTTTTTAATGGAATTGCTAACCACCCCCTAGATGAGCACTGCCTACGGTCAAAGGTCTCCTATGGAACACAGCTTACACCTGCCATACGCATTCGAGGGACGCCATAGGCCTAGGCCAGGTGGTCCGATCCTTCGCTTCCCCAAGGGTACCACGCCGGTCATACGCAACAATGCAAAGCATACTCGAATCACAGCAGCTGATTCACTACCCGATTCCATTCGCTTACTCACGCATTAGAGGTACTATTCAGCGTAATCATCGCCTCCTCAACGCCAACACTCTATCGTCCAGCCGCAACATCTTCCGTGAGGCCGGACTGGACATAAGCAAGCTTCACGAAGGTCGGAAATAGAAGACAGCCTCTGTATAAGTTCCCGCCAGGGGCGACGACACCACAAACCACCACGAATCCATTCCCAATGTGACTAGGGCTGAATTTGGAAACCATTTAGTCACTCCGTGGTACAGACGGCCGTACACCCTCCCTCGTACAGACAGGATCTACTGCACTGGCCCTCGTGTGACTCTGGGCCGACACGAGTACAGCTTGTACTTTAGAGAGGTTGCCACGCCCTCTGGGCCGCACCTTTATTTTGTGCCCGCAAACCCCCCTTGCAACCAAGGGTTTGACATGGACGCACCTTCTTTCGTTTATCTTCATTTTCCATTGTCTACCAATCTGCTATACACGAGATATGTTCCTGCAGATCGTCCGTTGCAACCGCAGGATCGGAATTGAAGGAAAGTACAGCTGTGTCATCGGCGAAGGATGGAAGTAGAGTGGTAGGTTTAGTGGGAATAACTGCAGTATAAATAATGTAGATGTTTGATTGGTCCGAGAACACTGCGAGCAGTATTCAGAATAATCTGATCCCGAAAGATCCGCTCTGTAAGAAGTAAAGAGTATTTGGAAGGACAGGTTTTATTTTGTTTTTGTATAGGAGCCCCCATGTGTCACACGCAAACATACGCTGGAGGGAGGATTGTGTCTCTATCTTTCATTCATTCTCACATGTGTTCAATTTTATTAAACTGTACCATGGTAGAACGACATAATAAATAAATCGTTAACGTAAGTACCAAAAAGATATGACCTAAAACTGTACTCTGTGATACCTCACATTTCATTGTTAATGCACGACATGTTTTCCGGTAAATTAGGTGGTTTAAAAATAACGATGAGGATCTTTAACGTCCGCACATAGCCTATTCGGCCTTATCGGATGTTTTAATTCTCAAGATGAGAGGTGACGCATCTCCACATACGACGGAATGGTGTTACTGCCGCAGAATTCGTTGGCAGCTCAGCCCGAAAGGCCCAAGTCAACCTCGCTCCCCGTTTGCCCATTCCGAGTGATCGGGTCTGCATTAACCATCAGACCGTATGCCGCACGCAAAGGCCCGGCTAAGCCGAAATACATCACCCCGGTGTCCAGCGCACTCCCTATGTACGTAACGAGAAAAAGCCTATATGTAAGTATTTGTGGTTTTAATATGGTGCCTCTGAGATTCCTTCTCTCAATGCAATAAAGTTAGTACACCATAGTTATACTTCAATGATATGAACACAATTTAAAAATTTAAGCAAAAAAGAATTATCTTAGCAGATATCAGATCTTCTTGCCATTCCCGTCTTGTCTGGCTGGTTTCTTCTTATTCCGATGCGTACAAAGATCAGATAGTCATATGATGATTGAAGACATTTACAAAGGCGTTTTATTACAAACAGACGATCGTATCAGCTCTAATGGAGAATCCAATTTGAACTTTTTGCTGAATGATGTATGAAAAATACTAAAAAATAAATATGTTTTGTAACTCCTCGTAGATCACATCGACGATCTTTCGTCCCATAATCGTTTCGTAGGGATTTACATTCGGCCAGGTGAATATCGTGTTGAAAGGAGCGGGAGCGGATTGGACAGAAGAGAAATAGAGGTGCGACAGATGCGCGTACGTGCCCTGCTCTAAATTGTTTCTTCGGCTCGGAGGAGCCCCGGCCCTTTTCATTACGATGATATATCGGTGTTACGACATGTGCGCAAACTGGTAAAATTAGAAACAGCCGACGGGAGAAAATTCAAACTTTTGACCCGGCCGAGCGCGATAGCTGATCCACGCCGGATACAAGCGAAACGGTTGATTATCCCTTTCGAGGGACTCAAAGGGATTTTTATCCGAGCCCGGTGAAAGATGATTCGCAAAAAGGTAATATCACACGCTGAATTCACCCTGTATTTTCTAAAGAAAATTGCAAGCTTTTCTAAATAAAATTCTATAAAAATCTACTTTTTACCTACAAAACAAATTAGGCGTATTCACGACCTTTATGTTAACCCTGTAATATTGGCAAAAATATCCTCATAAGATCTGATAGCAAGATTAGCTAAATAAATAATAACTCAGTGAATACATTCAAAATTTCCAAAACTTGGGGAAACAACTGCCTGATGATATCTTGGGGGCCAAGGTAACGAGAAAATAGACATACTGGCCAAAGGAGGCAATTTAATTCTTTGTTTTTATGGGTATTTATTATTGGCAATAATGCAAAATAGTTGAGCAGTTAAGTCATTTCTTTGAAAGCAACCCTGTAATTCGGACAATCAACCTTTAGAAATGGCCCTGGCGTTTGAAGTCTGAAAACCAGCTGATTTATTTCACTGCATGGTTTTAATCCGATCCTTAAAAAGTTTTAATGGTTTTCTAATGGCTTTTGGTTAACCCTGTTAACTCTATTAGGTCCTGTTAAATCGAGAAAAATTATGAAGTAGACTTGTTAAAACCGGCTAGTTAATATATTTCGATGTAACAGGCCAAGTTCAATGTAAGACGTTAGGTCGAAAATGAAGTTACGTTGCTATCCGTTAGGGCGTGGGTAGCCAACATGGCAGCCATGAATTTAACAGCTGTTTTTTGTTTACACGTATTTTTACTCTCAAATACGCGTTATTTCAATCAGACCAAAACATTTTTTGTTCATTTCTGACCTGTCCTTATACCCTCATTCATAATAGGTACATCCGATATCCTATAAAGTTGTAGGCTGTTAGAGGTTAGGATACAGATTAGGTATGACGGCACAAATGGAAGGGTGTCATTTGTAAGTACTTTTCAAGTGTATAGATAGCATTTTGAATCAACGAGTTGATTTATTTTCCTTTTTTCATTAACTTTTGGCATCTTACAATTTACAGCACAAAAGAAAACCAAAACAAGCCTTCAAGGACTGTTATAGTTCCATGTTTGATTGTACCAATCGCCACGCGCAGCTTGCCGAAAATTTAACTTTTAACATGCTAAGAAAAAAAGGGGGCATTCACGATTTTACTGGGCATTCCAGTTAACATCTTACAAACATCGTGAAACCCCCTATTATCTTAACAATCAAATTAGATCGAATATGACAGAATATTTATTCGCTTTTTATAATTTCTAAACGTACTCAGGCAACTAGAATATCCCGTACAATGTTAAGAAACACTTCGCTGAGGAATGAATACGATCGAGACGTTATCAAAACATCTCGTTGCTCTTACATATGTCCGTTGAACGTTTCTCCCAACGAACAAATCCAATTATTTTGAAACGTACTATTAAAAAGAAAGTGGTATATGAGTTTGACCCTTCCTGAACTTACTAAGCACGTCGAACCTATAGTGAAACGATAAATCATCAACACTGGTCTGAAAAATATGTCAACAAAATTGACAATTTTAATCTATACGAGTTAAAAAGAATAAATGAATAGTTGCGTATGTTTATGCCAATAGAACATTTGTATTTCCTTGAAAGTACGTTGGTTAATTTATTGTTGAAAGGTTGTCGGAAGACTGAACATGTTAACCACTTATCTTCAACAAGTGATGAGAAGGTAGAGTTTCAAACCGATCGCTAGTCCCTTAAAAAATGCATATTAATCCGTGTATGTTTAACGTTCATAACTGACCATATTAAATGAAATTTAAAAAACGCCAAAAAGAGGGAAAACTCGAACATTTGTAGGTTGAGACGGTGAGTTGCCTTCCGAGTGGATCGAAGTCGCAAGGGCTCAAGTGGTAGAGCAGCGGCGTATCTAGCCAAAGATCGTGGGCTCGAATACCGCTCGTGACACCCACTTTTCCATTTGGACCAAATCCCTATATAAAAAGATTAATTAATTGAAAGAAGTCCTTTGGTCACTATACCTAATCGTACCTGCAGCTAACTTAATCCGTTAACCAAAAACCTAACCATCTCTAACAAATAATTCTATCTAACCTAACCCTTATCTATCCATAGCTATTTCTAGCCTAACCATCTCTCACTATAGCACCACTTAACCTTTCTCAACCAAAACTTAACTAATAACTCTACATAACATAATTCAGCTCACCCATTCCCTAGCCCAGAATACTATCTACAATGTAGCATAACCCATCCCTAAATATAACTTTACGTAAAATAAGTTAATCTAACCAATCCCTCATCCTACATCTACCTGCCTGATAAAACGAACCGTTCCAGAGAGAAGGCTGCTGAAAATAGTAAAAAATGTGTTAAGATGGCGTCCGTTTCATATATCGGCGTTAGTCGAGGGAGCAGGATTTGGCTGCGTCTGGCTCTTTCTCTTCCGGGCTCGCTCGACCTTTGGATCTATGAAATACTTAGCACTATTTGTCTCTGTTATGCACATGGGTGTTGGCAAAAAGCCATTTAACTCTCTAAACTCTCCATAACGGGAAAATGGTCACGAAAAACCAAAAACAAATCCACGATTTAAAAAAAAAGCTGGTAAGCCGACATAAGAATTGGCAACATGTGAGTAATTATCAGGTATTATCAGGTATTTAATCACATCCAAATTCATGCTATGCTTTCGTTTAGTGTTTAGGGTATAAACGTCTTCAGGGTATACGAATAAACATAAAAATTCGGGTCGGAATATCTTAATTTTTAACAATTACTGAGCTGAATTATAATTTCTTTTGAGACATATAAATACGGTTGATATATAAGAATATAAATATAAATTATAAATAAAAATTAACAACAATTAACATCGATAACGTTCAGCGTGAAGAGTAATCAATAGACTGTGGGCGGTTGTGCTTACGGTGGTAACATGTTACACAAGAGCGAAGACATGAACGATTTAATCAAACAAAAGAAGGTATATTAGAAAGAAAATCCCAATGTTAGTCAGAGCATGAAAAGTGCATCTCCATGCCGTTGGGTTTGGGATTTTCGTAAGATTGAATTAGATAAAACGCAATTTCGGATTTTTAATTAACATCCAAGCCATTTCTCAAGCCTAGGACTAGGTTTGTATTTAATTTTTTTAATACAAAAAATCTAATTATTCCAAACCGTATTATTTAAGGGATACTATAAATATGAGTTTGAACCTCCTTGTACTATAATTAAACCCATCCACCCCCGAATGTTTTTTTTTTCTCTATCAAATTGGTAGCACAGGTAGAACAACCCCCGGTTCGCCTCCGTTTATTTTTTACTCTTCGATTATCCTCCCACCTCGGCCGGATATCGGGCGATGATGCCGGGTCCCCCGGGTTGTTAGGGTAATCTAAGTAGATGGCTCTAATCTGAGGTGATTAGTCGGGGCCGGTTGTTAGACCGACGATTTACTATTCGAAATGTCCGATACTCGCCGTGAAAAAATCCCGCCGCATCCCAATCACTCGTTTCACTTTCGTAATCACCCCATTATACATGTTTTGTAGCAGTTTGAAAGGAGGACTTCATTAAATCACTTTTTTGACGAAGGGAAAAAAGTCAAAACGGAAAATTCGACTTGATAATTTGCTATAGACAAAAAATACAGTGTAAACAACGTTTCTATTTGTAAGCAAAATATGTTATGCTCCTTATGCTGCTACATAGTTACATTAACAAAAGAAATGTATAGGTCTGATATAAATAACGCGTATTTAAGAACAAAAATACTTGTAAATAAAACAGCTGTTAAATTCATGGCTGCCGTGTTAGTTACCTACGCCCTACCGGATAGCGTTGTGACTATATTTTCGGCTCTGGCCGCCATAATTTTTCTCGCTCTAACAGTACCTAACAGAGTTAACAGGGTTGACACAAATATCGCGAATACCGCTATAATATCGATTTTACACGCCATCTTCAGAGCTGTTATATTTTGAAAGGTTTTCCCACGAATAGGTGAAAATCGATTGTGTACAGGAAGGAGCCTTCTCCATTCGGCACTAATGTTTGTTTTCACTCGAGATGTGTCGGCAAGATCAGGAATGATATAATTAACCGTTTTCGGGTCATTTAAAACAGTTTTGTCAGATAATCTCGTCAGATAGGCCGCTCTGCTCCGGCGCCCTGTCTAATGTGTGCTTCCCACAGGTACCCTTTAATCTATTATTGCCACTAATCCGCGTTTCGCTCACTGCACGGACAATTTTCAAAACCGAAGGTTAAAATCCCAGGACAAAATTGGATGTTTGCCGTTGTATTGGACTGGCGACAAAATCAGCAAAGATATTGACAAATCGGCAGACGGCTAGATTCCCGATTGCGGGTTTATTGATTTTTTTTTTTTTTTTCAAGATATTGAGCACGTAGGCAATATTTTGCAATGGTGGTTACGGCACCATTAGCCACAAATCCTTTCCGTTGGATCTTCACTATCGGAAGCTTAGAGTTTCGCAAGTTTGAAAGCAATGCCATCTAATTTCTCTCAAGAATAAAAATTCTACTTGCTCTTCTCAGACTGCTCCAAAATATAGAAGGCCTAATCCTACAAACGTATACCATTTTTCACAAATTTTTAGAACCAATCGTCTCGAAAATTCGTCGTGTTTAAAAAAATCGATTTTTTTCTCTAGCTATTTTAGATTGATTTTAAATAGATTAACAGATTGCAATAGAAACTTGTTGTGATTGGACTTTATAAGTTAGCCACTTTAAAAACAGTTTGAAGTTGAAGGACAAACAAAAACCCGTCTTGTCCAGGACAAGACGGGTTTCTATATGTTCTGAGTTTCTTTGAATTGAAGTTTCAATAACTGAGTACCAGCGTACCTAAACCTAAAAATACCGTTCAACTATTAAACGGTGAGGAGGTTAAGGAGAAAAATCTTTAACCGGACCATATCTGGGGTTAATTTTATTTCGAATTTAAAAAAAAAACAGTAAAATTCTGGTGTGTGTTTCACCAGAAACCCATCATATCCATTTGAATAGTAATAATTATTCTACGTTGATTTAGCCAAAGAGAAGTGGTGTTGGTATCCGCGATATCTCACGTGGATAGAGCAGCATTAAATAGTAAAACTGTACGACAAAGGATTTTGTTTAACAATATTCTTTTGATGTGCGATTCGTTAACATAATTATTGAATAACATACTGTCTATGAAATTATGGTTCTCACTGATGCTCAGAATCAAAGGTTAAAATTCCGGCTGAGGAAGACAATGTTTGTAAGATATTAACTTGTGATGTTAATGTTAATTCTGTCTTTAAATTACATGATCTATCTTCTGTGTAAATGAAAATCATTTTTTTAGCAACCTACGGCCTAAAACTGGTTCAATATCCATGATTTTTACATCATTGGGATTAACCTTATGATTATGGTGTTGTGCATGTTTGGACAAGACGTTACCCCTGTACGTACACAATTGTAATCGTAAATTTTAATTGACCGTGGCACATTCGTGCAAAGAATTGGTATTTTATTTTACTCAAGCATCCGGTGGCAGTTACTGATCAGCCTACACGCCAGGAAATCATGTAGAAAAAGGGAAAAGTTTTAGTATTTAATCTGGAGATTTTAAATTCCTATTACCCCAAGATCGAGTTCGCATGTGAATGTATTAGCAAATAGGGATATAGTATGGGTAATCACGATCTTCGCGTTAACACTCTAACTTTGTTAGGTCCTTTTAGATCGAGAAAAACATTGATAGACTTGTAAGAATCGGCTATTTAACATAGCTCGATCTAACAGGCCATGGCCGATGTTAGAGGTTAGGTCGAAAATGTAGTCACATTGCTTTCCGCTAGGGCGTAGGTAACCAACACGGCAGCCATGAATTTAACAGCTGTTTTTCGTCTTCTTAAAAAAGCATTAATTAAATCAGACCATAACATGTCTTTTGTTTGTTTCTGACCTGTCCTTATACTCTTATTCATAATAGGTACATCCGCTAACTAAGTTGTAGGCTGTTAGAGGTTAGGATGTAGGTTAGCTATGTCGGCATGAATTGAAGCGTGTCATTTGTTAGTACTTTTCGAGTGCATTTTGAATGAAAGAGTCGATTAAATTTCCTTTTATTATTAACTTCTGGCATCTTAAAATTTAACACAAAAGAAAACCAAAGCAAATAACAACCAGGCTTTCAAGAACTGTTATACCTTTATTTTTGGTTCTGCCAATCACACGCGCAACGTTGCGGAAAAAATTAATATTTAATGTGCTACGAAAAGAAGGGGGCATTCGCGATCTTACTGGGCATTTCTATATTCGAGTTAACATCTTAAAACATCGTCCATATGCCTATTGTATGTCCTGACTAACAGTTATTGTGCCTCTTATAGAGCCTAACTATAAAGATCGAAAGCTAAGTTTGGTCTAAAAACGTGTTTTTCTTGGATATTACACTGTTCCTTTACACTTGTAATTTCGCATCATTCGAATTAAGTCCATAAAATATTCTATTCCTAAGTCCCTTATCAAAATATGCCTCACTTTTAACAATATTAAAATTTTATTGAAGTCAGAGTCGATTTTATTTTGTGGTCGTATGCATCTGTCTGTAACTTGTAATGTAACTGTATGTGTTTTTTTAATTTCTGTGTAATAATTTTTAAAAATATGAGAAAATATTTAAAAAAAAGAGATTGTTCTAAAATCTCCTTTTCTTTTTTTGGCTTTGATAATACGATTGTAATTTTTTGTATCGATTTTTCTTCTTTGGTGGCATAATGAATGGGCCATAATGAAGGCGCGACCCTTACGTACGGAGGTTCAGTAAACCCGCCTTTTTGTCCCACCGGGGAAAAGGCCTGTCTTCTTTCCTTTTGAGACTCCAGTGTTTTTGGACTTTTTTCCCCGCCCCTTCCGTTCCGCGGCCTTTTGACGCCAAGACGAAGACTACGTGCCGACAGTTAGGGTGAGCCCGAGACTAATCCGCGCGCCCTGACACGTGGTTTTTTTTTTCATCGGGAAAATGTGAAAACCCTCGGCAAACTGTAGTCGGATTCGTTCTACGACCGGCCATTTTTCCCGCTTATATACGTTAGAACGCGGACGAAAAAAATTCTCCAGGCGACACTGCACTATTTGAAGATCGTGTGAAGTTAAGACCAAAAAATTGTTATTAGTGAATGGAATGTTGTTGTTTATAGCATATTGAGCTGTCATTGATTTCTGCGTGGGGAGAAATTGAGATACTTAGAGTCAAATCAATAGACAATATAAAAATTTCGCCAGTTTTCTTTCATTTCATAATGTTACTTTCTATACTGTCCTTTTCTTTTCCAAAAGTAATTCATACAATATTTTCAAAATATTATTGACATAAGCTAAAAATCTTAATTAAGCACAAAAAAAATAAACTGATCCACCAGCTCTCTCTGTGGTACTTACATTCACTATTTTCAAAACCAACTACTTTTGAACAGTCAGGAGAATTAAGTTTTATAATCAAAGGTGTTCTCAAAACTATGGTTAAATAAATAAATAACATCAATCTCTGAAAGCATGAAACCCTCAGCCAAAAATGAAAGAATAAGTCTTCCTTCACAGGGGAGTTACAAAATGAGCAACGTTTCTGTAATTGAGGTTGCATATAACTTCGAAGAACCAACATAAATTATTACGTCAATTACACTATTATTAAATCCATTATATTTAGTAGCCTATTGACCAAATTACTTCATTGGATGAATTAATCTTTTTATGTTAGGTTTTTGGTCGAAATGAAAAAACTAGTGCCACGAGCGGGATCCGAACCCACGACCTTCGGCTAAATATGCCGCTGCTCTACCGCTTGTGCTATCGCGACTTCCATCCTTTCGGTCACCAACTCCTCTTCCCATGCTACAACCGTCGTAAAGGTCGTGGGTTCGGATCCCGCTCGTGGCACTAGGTTTTTCATTTCGACCAAAAACCTAACATAAAAAGATTAATTCATGACCTTTACGACGGTAGCATGGGAAGAGGAGTTGGTGACGGAAAGGATGGATGTCACGATAGCACAAGTGGTAGAGCAGCGGCATATTTAGCCGAAGGTCGTTGGTTCGAATCCCGCTAGTGGCACTAGATTTTTCATTTCGACCAAAAACCCAATATAAATAGATATTCACTATCATTGGTTAAATCGACAAATGCCTATAGATGATCGAGTTCTTACTCTTGTAAAAAGACAATTCCTACTCACAGTAAGTTGTTTGTCAAAGAACCGGATTTCGAGCCCCTCAGCTCACCTCCAGTCCGACAGCCCTCCACAACCACGTTTATCGTCATGCATTGCCGACGTATACTTTGTGGTGTGCTGAGGGGCTCGAAATCCGGATCGTTGACAAACAACAAACTGCGTCTAGGAACTGTCTTTTTAAAATGGATTGAACCCCACACCCACTCCATCATTGATCATTTCTATTAATTTCCTAGTCACAGATCGGGTTCTTTGTAAAGAATAAATTCCTCCAGGCGACTTTCTAATTTTTGAAGATTGTACAATGTTTAGCCCAAACCAAATATCCTACTCCATATTAGTTTGTGTTTATCTGTTAAAATAGCTTGAAAATTTAAAAACTAACCTCACTATTTGCAATAATAATAACAAATGAACTGCAATTTGTTGTGACTACCAATAGTTGATGAATGAGGTAGTCTTTTTATTTAAAATGAGATTAGAGCCAATAAATGCACTTGCAGGTTCTCCACTGAACAGTGAATCTGCTTTTCGGTACCAAAAATTCCTTTATGTACCAGTACCGAAGGTATAAGGGGTAAATGTCCAATAAGATCGTCAATGCCCCGTCGATTTTGAGGATGTTAAACGTTAATTTTTCCTCAATGCTGCGAGTGGCGTTTGGGAGAACCAAAAAAAGGCATAACAGTCCTTGAAGGTTCTTATTGTTTCTTTTCCTTATCTTTTGTTTTGAATTGTAAGATGCTAGAAGTTGATAAAAAAGGTAAATTAATCAACTCTTTCATTCAAAGTGCTTCAATTCATGCCGACATACGTAACCTATATCCTAACCTATAACAGCCTACAACTTTATAAGATAGAAGATTTATCTGTTATCAATGATAGTATAAGGACAGTATTTAAGAATGAAAATACGTATAAACAAAAAACAACCGTTAAATTCATGGTTGCCTTGTTGGTTACCTACGCCCTAATGAGACCACATTTTCCACCTGACATCTAACATTGGCCTTCGCCTGTTAGATCGAACAATGTTAACTAACCGATTCATACAAGTCTACCTTATCACTTTTCTCGATCTAACAGAACCTAACAGAGTTAACAGGGCTAACACAAAGATCGTGAATACCCCTATTTATTGTGTGTTCCTCAGGTTTTTCAAAAGTTAAAATGCACTCACTGACTAATTTCGATGTAATTTGTTTACAAGCTCGCGTTACTTACATACTATCCGTGGCTATCCAATCTTATGAGGATTTTTTGTCAGCAATTTTCTAAAGAACAATAGTTGATGGCATGTATTTTAGGATGTGAGACGGAGGTGTAATTCTGTAAACTTGTGTTTTGTGCTTGTACAGAAAACGCTTGATCCTATTCCTTCATTTTTATTTATTCATTTATTGACGGTGTTGTTTTCATTGCTCCTGTGAATTGTTGCTTTGTCAGCATTTGGATGCTGCCTAATATTTGGGCAGTTTGTTTTTGTTGAGCATTGATTAACCAGATTGGTGAGCCAAAGGCAATCACATAGTTTACAAATATTTTATGCTGACTTCAAACTGCAATTTTGTTTTTACTGTAGTCGTGAACAGAATATTCGAGACCACCAGGTAAGCAGTATTGCATAAAATCTTTGACTATCAAATACTTCTCAAATTTAATTAATTCAGCAGGCAACCGTGTATATTTTTGTTTCGTGATGATATTAAAATGAGATCAATTTTCCCGTTTCCTTCAAGAAGTAGTGGTAGTACTAGCTAATATTCAAAACTAAACGTTAAAGAATCTACGAATTTAGTTAAACTAGTTCAATGCTCTTATTGGGAGGTATTTTTTTGACAGAAATAAATAAAATTCAAGAAGAATAAAAAACGCACCAAAATCAGGACGCCTGAGTAAATACGATCGATTTTCTTAACCGTGAGCATCGTAAATCGTCCGGCCAGAATATGGCTAAGAAGTCCGGGAGTTCCTTTTTTCGGCTGTTTCCCAGTCGTTGAAGAAATTCAAAATATGAAGGCCCCTGCCGTGGAAGATGGTCTATTGAGCGGGAACCACGTGCGCGTCATCATCATTACGCATCAGTCACAGCGGTCATGAGCGACGTCTGATTACTCGGTCACGTGCCCTAAGAATTCGGGTGGACATCAGTGGACAAACGGGGCGGGCTGACCGTCCAGGCAATATCCCAGGAGGTACTGCCATTTTGGTCCCGATGACAAACTTTTTGGCCTTCGCATCAAACGAAGGATGGTAAACGACGTTTAAAATCAAACATGTAATGACTCATAAACTGGACGCCCTGATTTTGACATCCAAGGTGGTAAACGATATTGACTCTATATCACAGGTTTTAATGAGATATATCTAGCCTCTTAGCAATAAATGTAATAAATTATAAGTTAATTTTATTGTTGTTTGTACAGACGCATCATGTGTCCAAGGCCTTCTTGAGGAGTCTAGTCTAAATTATTACACTCTGATTGTCAAATAAATATAAAATTGAGAATAATTTTTCAGAAGTAAATAACAAATAGGGAAGAAGATTATTTTGTAAAAATAGTATTAATATGTCTCAGGGAACGTAGTGCATCCGACTATTTATCGAAAAATCGTGCCTCGCAATCCTGCACTAATTTTTCATCCCAACGTACAAAAAATAAATGGATTTTAGTCGAAAAGTTGTTTTTGAGTTTAAATAAGCAGTGTGTGGCTTAAAACGTTAAATAGATTGTTTATCATAATCACTACTGCACTACTGCTTGGCTGTGCGATTTCCACAGAAACATGCAAAACTTCAGTACTAGCATGAAAAAACTATATCTATGATCATAATTATAAAGTATACTAACGATTAAGCAAGGATAACAAAATTACTTTTAAAAGGTGCCACCTAGTTTTGCAGAATTCTGACCAAACCAGGATTTAACAACGCCTAGTCATAATATACTCTAATTGTATAATAGACAAGTGAGACAAATAGTGGATTATTTTACCTAGCATCGGTACATAAAGAATACAACTATGTAATACATTTTAATTTATTAGGCAAATGTATGTCAGGAAAAAACTATGCCTATGTCATTTCTATAATCATAAGGAACGAGACTAAACAAATGCATCAAAATCGGACCAATGAAGTGGCTGCCATGTTGGTTACATACGCCCTAACGGATAGCAATGTGACTACATTTTCGACCTAACCTCTAACATTGGCCTTGGCCTATTGGATCGAGTAATGTGAACTAGGCGATTCTAAATGTCTACGTCATCATTTTTTCTCGATCTATCAGAGTACAGGGTTAACACAAAGATCCTTTTCACCTTCTTCTATTCTTAGCATGTTAAACGCTAAATTTTCCGCAATGCTACGCGTAGCCATTGGCAGAACCAAAAATAAAGGTATAACAATTCTTGAAGACTTATCGTGGTTTGTTTTGGTTTTCTTTTGTGTTAAATTATAAGATACGAGAAGTTAATAAAAACGAAAAATTAATCGATTCTTTAATTCAAAATACTATCTATGCACTCGGAAAGTACAAACAAATGACACGCTTCAATTCATGCCGACATACCTAACCTATATTCTAACCTATCTTCTAATAGCCTACAATTTTATAGGATAGGGGAGTATCTATAATGAATGAGAGTATTAGGGGAGGTCATAAATTAGCAAAAGAAATAAAAATTATGATTTAATCAACGCCTATTTAAGAATAAAGATATGTGTGAACAAAAATGATGTTAAAATCATGGCTGCTACTGCCAATAGAAGTGGCTACCATGTTGGTTACCTACGCCCTAGCGGATAGCAATGCGACTACATTTTCGACCTAATCTCTAAAATTGGCCATGGCCTGTTGGGTCGAGGAAATGTAACTAGCCGGTTTATACAAGCCTACGTCATCATTTTTTTCGATCTAACAGAACCCAACAGACTTAACAGGGTTAATAGAAAGATGATGATTTGATGCTCTGCTCTTACACATTCAACACAAGAAAAGCTCCCTTCCTTAATATTCCCGGGTCATAGCAGAACCCCAATCTCATCTGAGAAAGATTTAAATAGTAGATAATGCAAGAGAAGCAGAAACCCCAAATTGTCGATGTACCTTCGTTTGGTCAAATAATCAACAAATGAGTCTTTTGGCTAACCCGTCTGCAGTACAACCAGAGAATATTCTTAACTTTGGGTTGTTAGATTCCAATTTGGCCAGAATTCTACAAAACTAGGGGGTAACTTTTAAATTCTCTAGTTTGGTAAAATTCTGGCCAAATAGCGTGTAGTTTAGTTATACTTGCTCATGTTATCAACTCTCGATTGTATGCATCATAATTATGAATATCAATATATCTTAAATACCATGGGATGATTTTTTTTTCAGTGGAACAAATTAGTTGTAACTGATTAAATTTTATGTACCATTGGGCTTAAGTGCAGTAATGAAATGCAGATATATGGACTGAAAAGAGTGTTGGTTGTTAAAAAAGATTAACTAGTAGACATTCATGTTGTTATTATATATCTGTTTATGAAAGACTGGAGCCGAGTCTGCCTTCAAGTGAGCGTGAAAAATTAACTTTTCAGTGTTGTTTCCCTTCATGCATTTGTAGTTGAGCATGCAAATTATTATCTACGCCGGGATGTTTCTGTTCACCCGGGGCTCGGAGGAATCGTAAATCTGTCCACCGACCGTGGAGTTACTTCCCATTCAAATCCCCACCCATTCACGGCGGAAAAAATCGGGTTTAGGGAGGTACACGAGCCGGTGAACACGTTTGTAAATCACCCCGGGTCGTGTTTAGTGAATGAGTAATGTCTTCAAATGATAGCACCTTTCTCGTCCTGGGTGTTCCCACATATCTCGGCCGGTACAAAAACAAAACGTCTCCGGGAATGCGTTCCCGCTGGACGCGCCGGATTTCGAAAAATTTTAAGCAGAGTCGCGTGCTCCCAGGAGAGCCATTAACCCGGAATCTTCTGCCCCATTCATGCGTTTGTCATGTCTTTCCATCTGTTCCTCTCTAATGCTGCTGTAATAGCCGGCCCGTGCGCGCGGGATTACGCCCTGATGACCCTTGATGAACTATTTGATGCCCCGATGTTAGCACCTTACAAGCATGAAGTACTTTGAAGAATGCCGGCCCTTAAACACCATCGACATAGTACTGCCGATTAGTCTTCGTCCAAAGATTCACAAACTATACTGAATTGCCTCCAACAGACCCTAATTATAAAGATTCCCTTCGTTATTTTAATAAAACATTGCCATTATAAATTAGTTATAGATTATGATAGCTGAAATTTATAGTTTCGTAATTACCTATCATTGTGGTCTGCCTCTCCAAATTGATTTTGGCGATCAGACGCGTCGTTTACAGGCGAAAATTAGCGAGAATAGGCTGTAGAACACTAATCGAAGGGAGTGTGACAGAACGCGGAGTGGAACACGATCTCTGTTTGAGCTTTGTAGAAATTACGCCAAAATGTTTGTTCTATAACCAGAGGGATCTATTTGGCAATGAATTTAACAGCTGTTTTTTGTCTACATGTATTTTTATTCTTAAATACGCACTAATTAAATTAAACCAATTTCTTAATTTCTGACCTGCCCTTGTACTCTCATTCATAATAGATACATCCCCTATCCTATAAAGTTGTAAGGATATTATACGTCAGGATATTGGTTAGGTATTTCCGCAAGAATTGTAGCGTGTCATTCGAGTGCATGTATATCATATTGAATGAAAGATTTGATTAATTTTCTTTAACTTCTGGCATCCTACAATTTAACACCTAGGAAAACCAAAACAAACAACATCAGCTAAGGTCTGTTATAATTATTATTTTTGGCTCTATCAATCGCCTCGCGCAGCATTGCGGTAAAATTAACTTTTAACATGCTAAGAGGAGTCACAATGTTTTTAAGATGTTAACTCGCATAGAGAAATGTCCAGCAAGAACGTGAACGCCCCAAGCATCATCAAAAATTCTGAAGGAACAGGACGGGAATTGACACAACCTTGAGACTCTCTCTTTGTCACTCACTGATCGTCAAATTCGTACATCATAAGTGAGGGGTAATTGTGTCCTCCTGTTTCTTGTCTTACATGTTATTGCGCTCTAACTCATCTTTCAGTTTATAAAACTCTAGTACAGTGCTCTGGTTTCTTCTCGATTATGTATCTGTTTTTGTAGTCCCGGTTCATTCACCATTCTTCGCATGTTTCTGAGATCTTAGAGGGACCAAATATTCCTTTTTGCTTCACGAACCACTTATCAGCCTGGCCATTCTACCCCGGTCTTCCTTTTGGTGTCCAAGTTGGTTTGGATTATTAAGGCAACTACTTTATGATATAATGGTGGAAATTGGTTCTTCAAGAGTGAAGGTTTATCATTGTGTCCTGCAGTTTCTTGTCTTGCTTTTTATTTGGCTTATTCTGCATGTCTCGGATTCGGTAGACCTTGCATCACGAATCCACGTATCAGCAGATCGTTCCTTCTTTGACCATTTTATCCCGTTCCCTCTCCTTATTGTTGTCCAGGTTGGTTTGGATTATTAAGACAACTGATGTATGAATTAACTGGAAGCATATGAGAATGCTAGGTTTTTCATTTTTATCCAACACCCAATAACAAAGATCAAAAATCGTTGTAAGTGATAATTCGGTCTGATGTAACGTACATACAAAGGCATATTTGAACCTAATTTCCAAAGGACGTCTTGTTTTTGCTTCCTATCTTAGGAACGACCCGTCACCATTGGCCGCCTTGTTTACTGCTACGCATGCCGTGGAACGGGCGGCTTTTCGAATGAAAGGGCCCCCCCCCCTTTTTAGACGGAAGGTGCAATGAATCCCGAGGGAAGAGATAAGCCGGGCTAATCCTCGTGAAAGCTGGCTCGCAAACCGGCGGATTTATGGGCCGTCCGTGGCCGTGGCCGCTTTCCAGCTCTCACTGAAGGGTCGGACCGAGTATGTGCCACCCTCTTATCAACCGACCGAGGCACTGATAGGATTAGCCGGCTTCTTCGGGTATCATCTCCAACAACATACTACAAAAATCCATGTTACTGAGTGCTTATGAAGAAGTCGTTGCTTAAATCATCAAAAATTTTAAATTTATTTATATGTATATTTTAAAGAAAATTCTCATCTATTATGCACGTAATTGGTCTCAATGCTCAAGAAAGGTCGATAAATTAACATTGGCACTCCAGTGGGAAAGATCCTACATTTAAAAAAGGATTGCAAACTGATACTATCTTGTTACGTACAAAATGTAAATTACATGTGCGTTAACTTGTTGATTTATTACCATGTAAAAAATTATTAAGTATTTTTTTTTTAGTTAAAGTGACGCGTAACTAATCTTTATGATTTGTATTAAATTTAATTAGAGTTAATCAGGAGGAACTAAAGTGTCTGACAACCAGGAAAAGACGCGCGGGAATCATTAGCCTATAAACTGGTAAAGTTTATAAAACGTATTTTCTCCTATATCTTACATTTTGCCATATATAACCCGAAAAATAAAATATTTATACGAAAGCTAGTGAAAGTCCATTTAATTATAGTAGTCGATTTCAAAATGTTTTCCGTTCGGGCATAAATCTTAACTGAGCGAATATCCGCGTTAAATAACTACGCTGGGAACTAATGATTTTGGCGAAGTTGATTTAATGGATAAACATGAAAAATCACTCACCTGTCGGACCAGCACAGCGCTTCTTCACGATATCTAAAACAAACAAAAAAACCAACATTTATTTATTTTTCCTCGGTGAAGAAGAAGGTTCACAAATTGTTTCATTTATCTTCTGAAACCCACGTCAAATGCACTCCCTGAATTTTCACCAATAACAGATTCAAAATAATATATATACTAACGAACAAGCTGCTAGCATGTGGTTAGAACAGAAAGGTTTACAATAAAAAAAGTACTTATAAAGGCACATTTGCAACAAGTAACATCAAATAACAGGTAAACTGTCTAGTACAATACAGTAGTTAAAGGTTTGAGGATAAAACAGTACTAAATTGGCTTGAGCAGAATTACACGCGGAAATTGAGTCTATATAATTTCAAACAGTCACATCAAAACTGCCCAATCCTTAGAAAAATCCTTGATGGTACATTTCTCGTGTCCGACGAAACTATGCATGCCAACTTAATTATCCCTTTTGTCCAAGATGTATTCAGTTTCACAAAAGCTTCCCACGACCCCCACAAATCTAATCTCATGGAGATAGATTTTGTCAAACCTTTCTCGCCGACTGAAGGGTCGTGGCCCAAAAATCTCCTAATCAGTAATAGAGACTAAGTTCGAGAATTTTCACTTGGAATTTTTCAGTTTTCTGATTTCATGTTCATATTGGCATGCTGTGACCGAATGGACCCAGCATACTCTAGCACTAGTCGGATTACTGAAGTGTACACACAGATCAGAGGAGCGGTTTTGTACGCCCTTTCGCCAACGATTTCTATGTGAAGGATGAACGTTAATTTCGCATCATGCCAGATTCTTATTAGCCTTGTAACTGAGAATTATTAATCCCGTATTGAAAATAAATATCTATAAAGCCGGAATAAAGTAGTAATAGTATATTTGTCCAAGTTAAAGTCATGTTATTTTCATAGCACAATTCATATAATTTGTCTAGTGTATGCTGAAGAGTAAGTCAATTATCTGTACTAACGATGCAGTGGAATAATTTTAGCTAGTCTGCAACTAGTAATGAGCATTATTCACGATTTTTACGTTAATCTTGTTAACTTTGTTAAGTCTGTCCGATCGAGCAAAATGTTGTCGTACATTGCTCGATCTAACAGGCCAGAGCCAATGTTAGGTCTTATGTCGAAAATGTAGTCACATAGGTAACCAACATGGCTGCCATGAATTTAACAGCTGTTTTTTGTCTACACTTATTTTTATTCTTAAATACGCGTTAATTAAATCAGTCCAATACATTTTCGTTTTAATTTCTGACCTGTCCTAATATTATCATTCATAGTAGATACATCCCCCTATCTTATAAAGTTGTAGGGTGTTAGAGGTTAGGATACAAGTTTGATATGTCGGCACGAAATGAAACGTGCCATTTGATAATACTTTTCGAGTGCATAGATAGCACTTTGAATGAAAGAGTTGATTAATTTTACTTTTTATCAACTTGTACAATTTAAAACAAAAGAAAAGAAAAATAAACAGTAATCACCTTCAAGGACTGTTATAGATTTATTTTTGGTTCTACCAATCTCCACGCGCAGCATGGCGGAAAAATTAACGTTTAACCTCCTAACATAATTAGGGGGCGTTCATGATCTTACTGGACACTTTTCTATTCGAATTAACACGAGCTAACATCCTGCCCCATGATGTTATTACAGTAAGGTTAGTGATAATAATGAGAAACAGAACGGGAGCCAAGTTAGATCCCTGAGAAACCTCACAATGAACATCACATTCAAAGAAACATCGGCTAACTCCTTAAATACGATTATAAAACTTAGAAACCCAAGCATAGTATCACTAAATTTTAAAAGTATAAAAAACCAGTTAAGGCTGTTTAATCGAATTTGGTATTGTTTAGTAAGTCATAAAACATGATATTTTCATTTTATTACCTTAATAATTATTAGTTTCTTGGCTTATTAAGGCAACTTTTTAGCATCTGTGGACTAATTATTCTCATTTTTATTTCTTTATAAGACCTTAATTTAATCGCGTTGCAAAAACGTCTTGCATAACAGCTTAACGCTGTCGGTCAGATGGGTATGCGGTTGAAGATTAAACAAATGATTAAAAATAAAAATAACAACATTGATCTAGAAAAGCATAATTTTCCATTCATTGTACGATATTTTTTTTGTTATTTTAATAAGACATTTGGGCCATAAACAAAACCATTTAAGCCCGGTTGTTTATATAATCATCACATTACATCAATGGGTCACGTATCTCTTGATTAGCTTTTATTCCCGTCCATCTAGTTTAAATGGGTCACGGTCGAGACCGGAAAACGCATAATACATCTCCTCATTTCACCCAAAGTCCAAATAATAAAATCGAAACTTCCGCCTTTTAACGCCTAGCATAAAACCCCACCGAGCTTTCTCAAAGTCGCATAAAACACCCGGCTCGGGGGAGGAGGGGGGCGCAATAATAAAATCCACGCGTTAAAAACTTTTCCCAGTTTCCCCGGCCGTTGTAAACAGTTGTTGACATTTATGGTTTAGGAAAGACACGTGCTCGCGGCGGTAACGAGCATGCGATGAGGGGACAAGTGCTCAGCATTGCTCCCGCTCTGCACATGCAGCCTCGTCGCAAACTTCTCTTATTAAACGCCTTCGCGTTATGCAAGGCCTTGCCTTCTAATGAAAATTCGATATGGCATGTATTACTTAGAAGGGGGGGTAACACATGCCATTTCCTCGCCAATACCCTGTATAATCATAATTATTAAATTTTGAACTGACTTAGGGGAACAGTAAAACATTCTCGATCCTTCGGGGGGGGGGGATGTGGACACTGGGAAAACTGGCTGCCAAGGAGCCACCTCATAAACAAATATGCAAAAGAACAACATGTTGACTTTCTCTACGTTAGCCCAACATCAATAAAATTAATATGTTTAATTAAGGACATTTTTTATGCTATATTGAGGGCAATGTAAAAATATTACACTTCAACAAATAAGTCACTATTCTCTTTATTCATACAAAATAATAATGACAGAAGAATGGTGTACCAAATAACACACATATTTTCGGCTTTGGTAAAATGATCAGTTATGAATGAGAGATATCAGTCGAAAGTTCGATGAAGGAACTGTTTTCTTTGTTAACGGCCTCATCCCTGATTATATTTTAATATAAAATTAGACGTTATGTACAAAGTTACGCATGATGTAACTACTTAAAAATGTAAGATACTGAGATATGTAAACAACCATATTCACATGAACCCTCTCACAACCCATAAGAAATCCAGACAACACACATCCCATAAACACAACATGTACATAAAGTGCTCTCTCACTCTCTCTCTCCCTTATCTCTCGCTCCCCTCTAAAAATTAAATAACCTATACGACAGGTCTTAGCACTAGGGCACAAGGTCGTCACTACAGAATGAGCATGTCCAACGGTTCAATTATTCGGCGACTGGGCCTTCAATTTAAACAATTAAGTCATGAATATTCGGTCGAGAAAAAAGCCGAGAAACTGAAGCAGAGTACAGTTCCAATCAGATGAACAATGCTCAATGTTTCAGCCTTGCTTTAATGCAAATATACATGCTAGCGAATATTGGAGTAAAACTTTTTTATTTATGCTTAGTGGATTTCAGGATTGATTTAACGTATTATTAATATAAAATAGACAATAGGCAATATATACATAGACAAATATAATAGATATTTGTAAGGGAGTCGGTGACCGAAAAGGTTCAGACGTTGACACGGCGCTCATCACTGTAAAGTAAAGGTCCCGGGTACGAATCCTGCGGCCCTGTACTTACAAATGATATTTTTTCATAAACACGGGCATACTGGGGGTTTATATAAATACATTAATTTTTTGACTTGATAAATAATTTGAGCCAACTACTTCATATTAGTTAAAATTAAACAAGTTTTTGAGTCCAGCAAGAAATGTTAGATCCCAAAAGCTGTTTGAATCATCTAAACCTAAAAGGTTCTTGATAATTATCTCAAAATCGTTTGTCTTTTCATTAATTTAGATTTGTCCACGTCATGTTTATGTTGGCTATTTGAGGATGATGAGGCAGGCCGTAATTACATACTGATTATCATATCATTTCCATCGAACATGTAGATCAAATGTACAAAAAAAATGCCATTTACATAAATTAACACTCTACAGTTCGTTTTTGCAATTTACGGCGGTGTGACTTCGAATCGGTTTAGCTAATTGGACCTACCGTCCGTCTGTAGCACTCGTCACCCCGGTTTTATTATTTTTTATTATCCCTCCCGCCCTCGGGGGGTAAATGGGATGATTTATTCGAATCTAACTGGCGTGGATTGCGGGCTTCCGCTGGCCAGCTTCCGTCCGACGGCAGTGGGTCATTTGGCTCGAAAGCAATAACGGACTTCCAAGGCTCGGGACCTAATTTATTCATTGCTTCCCCCGTTTCAGAAACTGCTCGGGGCCGAATCGTTTATTGCTTGGAAATTGGTAATGGCCCGGATTATTCTTGGGTGGCACGTGCTGGGACACTAAATACACTTCATAATAGCCTATTTATTACTATTCTAACAAGAAACATAATAATTAAAATATTAAACATCAAAATTATTGAATTATGTAAAATATATGTATAATCTTCTAAACACGGGTTCAGTATGAATCAAGATAAATACATATAATTTTAAAAAGTATATAAAATTGGTCTGTCCTGGATCATTGTAGTTAAACTCATATCTCAAAGGGAGTGCAACAAATCTCCGATTAAATAGTTTAAATCAAAACCACAACCATACATTTTATACCAGAGGGAAATGCTAGCTATCTACACTGAGAAACACGTAGTCTTGGATCATATACAGAACAATTCAAGAAAGAAAATAAGAGGAGTTATATGAATACTAAAAGCTGACAAGAAATGCCGGGGACATATGAAAATAGAAGGGTTGGATCAATTAGCAATAAATCATCAAAAGATCTACGTTTAGTCAGATAAGATATCAACAACAACTTTATCTCGATAAGCAAACTAGGGGACATAGACTTCGAAGCAGATCTTAACCTCTAAGGATTCCACAAAAAATCATTTCCGGTCCATGAAAGCTTGTTAGTCCGACTACTTGCGGATAGAATTGAAAAAATTCAGCATAAGGATACGGTAGGTGTAGCTACAGTCTTATACCAATGTAGTCAATTTGAACCTTTGAGAGAACACTGATCGGAACTAACCAAGGAGAGACTGTGCTTACAAATTGCAAAACTAGGTTGATAAGTTACTGTTTTTTAAATTTGGTTACGTTGAGTTAAAAAATGAGTAGCTACATTGTTGGAACAGCCAGAGAGTCACTACACTCCAAGAAAAAATCTCAAAATCAAACATAAAACTCTCTCTCTCTCTCTCTTTATTTCTTCTCTTACTGACTCTCACTCTCTCACTCATAAAAATTATTATCTAGATATACCTTTATTCTTTTACTCAAACTGAACAGTACTGATAACTGATTACAGTTTGCGAATGAAATGTCGATGGTGTAAATTAAACTTGACCGATATTTTCAACGCGCCGCGAGCGTTACGGTAGTAGAGGGAAATTGGGGGAGCTGGGACACTTTTTTAGACCAATCAGAGCTCGCCAAACCCCACCACCATTTAGGCCACGCCCCCTTTACCCCCCTCCCCTCCCC
>CM077109.1:17915646-17943885 GCA_039619505.1 Cimex hemipterus | reverse complement strand
TCTCTCTCTCTCTCTCTCTCTCTCTCTCTCTCTCTCTCTCTCTCTCTATTTCTTCTCTTACTGACTCTCACTGTCTCACTCATAAAAATTATTATCTAGATATACCTTTATTCTTTTACTCAAACTGATCAGCACTGATAACTGATTAGTTTGCGAATGAAATGTCGATGGTGTAAATTAAACTTGACCGATATTTTCAACGCGCCGCGAGCGTTACGGTGTCGGAGAGAGGCTGTATACATGGAATATAGTTAGCATACAATGAACCTTATCTGGTTATAATTGGTTTTTTTTGTCCGTCTTTGTCTTCGGAACCGCCTTGATCGGTTCGTATCCCTTTCCAAATCGCACCCACTTTATTTGATCCGCTTTTAATTCCGATCCCGGCCATTTGCATATTATTGTTATTATATTTTTTTTTTTTGGGGGGGTGGCCCTCTTGTCACCTGGGCGTTATCGCCTGCTTAGGATGCAGGTCGGCCCGGCACTTGGTGGCAGCTGCCGCACCGAGCACGTAGATGCCCACTCCGGGTGGGGGTTGGTGAAAATCTTTGATTTGTGAGCAACGGCGGGTAGTTTATTGAAATCCGGGAATACCCTTTGAGCAGACGTGACATGTCGTCAAATGGAAACTGAATTCAGCAACTCTCATTATCACAAAAAAACTATTTACCTTGGATTGTGACTTCATGTACGTTAAAGAAAAGTAAGAAGTACGTTATAACGCAATTAATAATTAATTAAACATTTATTATTTAAATTTTAATTTTTGAAATTTTAAGATAACGGTTGAATATTATTTGATTTATTATTATCACAGAAATAATCTGTACAAGATGGCATTGGTCTCAATATACAAAATAAAAAAGCAAAATAAATAGTATAAGTAAAAGCTCAATCATAGTGGTGTGTTGAGCCGAAGGTCATGGGTTCGAGTCCCGCCCAAGACACTGACTTTTTCTCTCTCAAACAACACGTTACATAAGAATTAATTAATTTAAAGAGCTTAATTGGTCAATTGGACCACGAAATATAATGGATATAATAATAATATTTCTGAAGATGTTTCTCATTATAACCCGAATTTCTAATAAAAGTAAGCAGAAATAGTAAATATTATTTGTATGTTCCTGGTTGGTTTTAGTCATTGAATTAACAAATAAAACTATATAAACCTGTACTCTTTACGTTGTTTTTTTTTCTGGTCATTCTGGTTTCCCTACTCTTTCTGTTTTGGTCTGTCTCTAACTAGATAAATAAACGTTTAATAGACAAGATTCTATCCATTAAAATCTATAAGTTAGATTGATTAATCTTTTTATGAAAGGTTTTGGTACACATAGAAAAGTTAGTGTCACGCGCGGGATTCGAACCCACGACGGGAGGATCAAAATCACGATAGCTCAAGTAGTAGTAGCTCAACCTCGCTCGTGACACTGACTTTTTTATCCCTTCCAAGACCCTGCATAGAATGGATAATTAATTGAAAGTAACTTGGTCAATTGATCATTGAAACGTAAATAGATCTATGATGACAGGTTAAAATGAGCATGTCAGCCAGTTGATTTAGAAATTAAATTATTATACTGTTGAAGTCGACTATTAGCAAATCATCTTCGGCGTGTTAATTTGTTTTCGGATTGATTGTTTTTCATCACTTGAAATCCCATGATAGAAATTGCTCCTCAATTCCACCACAATTTTAGCCTCTCAATCAAACCCATATTTATCTTCGGTTCCTTTTCAAATTCCAACTCCGGCTCCACCTCGATCTCAACCTTAATGCCAATCCCAGTTTGTCATGAATTCCTTTTAGATATGCATTCTCGGCCTAACTGACTTTTTTGACTCGATCAAACCCATGCTATTTTGGCAATCGGAAGATGTAACAATATTACATTAGTCAGTTTAACCACTAACGAATTTAGGTCTTTGTCTAATTGTATAATTGCTAATTTAAAGAAATTACAACATTACTACTGCTAGTCCAAAAATGTATGGGTTGTACCTAGGTTTTGTTTATTAAATAAATAGTTAAGACGTAACATTCAATTTGTGATAAAAATATGTCATCCTGTCGAACTTAATCTTAGCATTACTTAAAACCCATATAGGTAATTAGTAGTCATAATTGACCGTAATAATTAGTTAAATTAATTATACTTTCATCTAAGATGTTGGTTGAGATGAAAAAGCTAGTGTCATAGAGCACCGGAGGATTGAGCCGAAGGTAGTCGGTTCGAATCCCGCTAATGACACCAGTATTTTATCTCAACAGAAACCTTGTTAAAAAAGATAATTAATTTAACTAAGTAATAGGTCAATTATGAATAAATACTTATATGAATGTTAAGAAATATGAAAATTTAGTTCGTATTGATGAGAGATTTTTATCACATGAAAAATTGAATGCAAATTGCTACATCAATCCTACCTATTAAAACAATCCACAGGGATATAAAGCAAAATTATTTAAAAATTCTGTATTTTCTCGTGATACAATTTTTGTGAAGGTTTGACGTACACTCGAAAAAAGAATTTACTCCAAGCTTATAATAAGCACACCATTCAAAAGCTTATTAAATGCAGAAATGCAGCAGTTTTGGTCGAATGTGCATCTCGAGGCGGTTTTGACATATTTTATAGGTTTGTGGTGAGGAAATGGCTATCTGTTGAACCGAAAGGGGCAGTTTCGTTCATTAGACAATTCAGCGAAGATCTTAAAATGATCTCAATTGTAATGAAAACTGCATAGGTAGCAGAAGATGTTTTCTTTTTGTGACAAGTCCGTTGGCATAAGAAATGAAAAATTTAAAATATAAAATCTTTTCGAGTTGACAAATACCAGCCAGTTAGAAAACCCGCTTTTGCAGCAATCTTCTCCATTTAATATCCAACGTACCCCCTTTTCCTATACTTAATAACGCGCCACCCTGTATCTGTATGCTGGAGTGGAACGTGTACTACATATCCAAGGATAGATGTACACCACAATAGTACTACAAAATTTACGGGGAGATTCGCGTAACGTAGTGAATAGCTTACGATAGTTAGTTTCATGGCTTCATACAGGATGAGTTTCATTTCTGTCTCTTCCTTTACTTTTTATTACGGCGTTTTTGAAAAGAAAAAAAACAGAGACAGGAAAATTATTATTTTGTATCTAGTTTGACATGCACAACAAAGTCTATCTAAATCTCTACATTAGTCAGATACGACGACTAGAAGCTTCAGTTTCAAATGGTAACATGCTCCTCAATGAACCTTTTTTTAAAGGGATTTCGATGCCGAATTCAACAGGGTAAAATTTAACTTGGATTAATCGGTAAGAGATCAGATGTTTCAGGTTGGCCAAGTGTAGTTAAAGCTTAGACAACAGCGTTATGATGAAGTTTGGTGTCTAACGTGTGAAAGCGGGATTTGATCAGCAGGTTAAGAAAATGGATGTTTAGGTCTTCGTTTATAATGAGGTTTGTATTTGTAAACAATCAGTTTGCCTGCAGACCTTTGGCTGGAGAGACTGGGGATGGCTTGGCGATCCTCAAAGTTCCACTACTGATTCACAGTAGAGTCAGTTAGATTTTAACGATCAAAACATCTTTCGGTTATAAAAATATTACAGGATTTCTCTCGAGTCTTGTGTGAAGATTACACGACATTCTTCGGTCTAAGTATAATTGTAAGTGTTCGTACCAACTTGGAAATAGTCGCCAGTTGCTTCTTATTGAAGTACAACATAGGGCATGACTATTTAACGCTTTTTACTTGTTAATTCTTCATTTTCACTTTTTGTACCAATCCCTGAGTATTATTCAAGAGCTAAATTAACTAATAAGAACGAATACGCAGAAAATAATTATTATACAGTTACAAATTTTACTATTAAGCAATTCATTATTTTTGAAAGGTGTTTGGAAAGGTACTAGTTAGTAGGCAGTTGCAACGGATTGGTTGATGCTATTCATTAAATTTTCTTTTAAGGAATTGAACCATTGCTCGGACTAGGTGGTAGCTTAAATCCTTTATACCGTAACTACAGCAGAGGCATCTCACGGAAGTGTTGCATTCACCCTTCGAACAAAATCTCTCACAATTTACCAGGAAATATTTCCACAAATCTGGCTACATACCATGGATTCCACCTATTCACGTTTAACATAGAATCACAAGCGACTGAAATGACACGACCTAAACAGACTGACGTACGGTCTACTCCAAAAACCTAGAGGACGATAATCCAAAAACAAACCTTCAATGTACAGAACTCTCCTACAACTGATTTGGTCGTATGGTATGGAACTGTGGGGAACCTCTAACCTCCTAAGTAAATGCTTTTTATTATGTATTCACTACTACCCTTCATAACGACCTTAAAATCACTATTATCCAAAAATCAATTCTTCATAAATATACCAAGTTCCACAATCACCCCAGTATTTTTTTTTTTTTTTTTTTTTTTTGCTGGGGCCTCCGACACCGAGGTCATTTCAGCCCCACACTCAGTCGACATTCTATACACGTTCAGGCACATCATTCATACGAATAAATACGTTCATACAATTAATCACCCCAGTATTGTTCTAGCTTTGGCCAACAGAGGGAAGGGATACCCTTAGGGATAGCTAGGAGTAATTGCATGGGAGAATGTTTTTGGTTATTTCCTCCCCTCAATGATACGTTGTAAATATATTGATGCAAGTTGTAAATTACAGGTTCTAACAAGAAATTTGCATATTTTTTATTTAAATTTGAAGTACATTCCAACCTTGAAGGTAGTTGCGATTTTAATAAAATTTTGTTTGGATAAACTTTATTTACTTTCTATTAAGGGATGGTGCTCGGTGGTAGTCTAAATGAGCAGAGTCAAAACCATAGGGTCATTGAAGCTAGGATATTGTACACCTGGGCATGTTTTTGTTTTGTACGGCCATGAGTTGTGTTGTTAAAACACTATCTTAATGATCTTTTTTTCTCCTTTTAATTACAACTAAAACTTCAAGAATAGGTTAAATAGCTAACGTCTCTACGAAATGACTTTTTGTATGAGGAAAAAATTTGTCGGCCCGACGAGATTATAAACCGCGTCTACGTATCTTCAACAGGAGATTGCTTTTAAATCGTCGAGGCTATATATCAATCGGGGACATCCCGATCCGCCGTTCTCCGAACCTCCGAAAGGATCCAGGTCTCATTTGGATAAAATGAGGGAAATCGTCGAAGGAGAAACGATGCCTACGATGACGGTACTCGGTGACAACTCACTCGCATTGTCTCCCGCCCGATTTGCATACTTCGCCGATATCTGAATGCATCAGGTTACGCCTTCGAAAGCGGGCAAAAAAACAAAACTAAGGTTTTTAATTGTGCACCATTGAGCGGACCGGCTGAATGGAGAAGAAAAGGTCGTGTTATCTCGGAAACACGGCTCTTCAATTAATGGAATGGATCGTGTAATGAGCCACTTTGATTTATCTGAATCGCCGATTCAGATCCCCGGATGTCCCCCGGAAGGATCTAAACGGCTTAATTAAGTTTTTTGCACGTTATTTCTTCGGGGGAAGGTTTTCTGGACATCCTTGAGCAGTGATTGGCCCTGCACGAAGCTGAAAAGGCACGGCAAGATATAGTCCCAAGATAGAAATATTCAATAAATTACGTTGTTATATACGGTTATGTTTTGACCCTCACGCCCCACGGTTCACACCCGACGATTATGACGTTATATCAGTTACGGTTTCATTTCAAATGCAATACATCAGAATGTAACTTAGGCAATCTTCCATTCCAATTAAAACTAAGCTCGATATCTCTTACTGGGCAAAGTTGAAAGGAGCTATGTACAAATTTGAAACATCTGCACGAAAGGGAGCCCAGTAAGGTTAATACGTGGCCTTTGTTGTGCGGTTTATATATGCGGTCAGATCGCACGTTTCATAAGATTTTGCGGCTATTCGTCTTGTGAAAACAATAATGTTTATTTAACAACATCAACTTAATCAAACTGAAAAATTAAATCAACCATTGGGATGATCGAAACCTAAACGATTTATCCAATAGTGTTTTAAAAAATAAGCAAGTCACTGTTTTATTTTGAAACGTTTTACGTATCATCCTGGTCCTATCTTCGCTGATTTTGGTTTCAGATGCATTTCGGCATTTTGCAATCCTCATTATTTGTAGGAAGCAGACCAGGACCAGAGGTAACTATAAAACAATAATATCACCTCGCTGCCCTTACAGGAAATCCCACAAGTCAATAGGGGTTATTCACGATGTTTGTAAGATGATAACTCGTGTTAACTCGAATAGAGACATGTCCAATAAGAACATCAACGGCCCTTCTTTTCTTAGCATGTTGAATGTTAATGTTTCCATAATGCTATAACGTTCCTTGTAGGCTTGTTACTCTTTGTTTTGGTTTTCTTTCGTGTTAGATGCCAGAAGTTAATAAAAAAGGACAATTAATCAACTCTTTCATTCAAAATGTTATCTCTGCACTCGAAAAGTACCAACAAATGACAAGTTTCAATTCATGCCGACATACCTATAACTTGAATCCTAACCTCTAACACCCTACAACTTTATAAGATATGGGATGTATCTACTATGACTGAGAGTTCAAGACAGGGCAAAAATTAACAAAACAAAACTATTGGCCTAATTTAATTAACGCGTATTTAAGAATAAAAATACGTGTAACAAAAAAAATTAACAAAACAAATGGTCTGATTTAATTTATGCGTATATAAGGTTTAATAATATAACTACGTGTAAATAAAAAACAGCTGTTAAATTTATGGTTGCCATGTTGGTTACTTACGCCCTAACGGATAGCAATGTGACTACATTTTCGGCCTAACATCTGACATTAGCCCTGGCCTGTTAGATCGAACAATGTTAACTATCGGAGCTACGTCTTCGTTTTTCTCGATCTAACAGTACCTAACAAAGTTAAGAGGGTTAACATAAATAAAGATCGTGAATATCCCTATTGTTTTGTTTGAGAGTTACCTATCATCCTGGCCCTATTTGAGCTGATTTTTATTTCAGATGCTTTTCGGCATTTTGCCATCCTCAGGACCGTAGGTAACTATAAAACAATAGATTTATCACGCCGTAGGCTACAACAGGGAAATCCCACAAGTCACTGTTTTGCTTTAAGTAAAATCATCGATTTATTATAGATCGTTCTATTTTTAATGTCCAATTAGCATTTTCTAAAGGAACATGTTCGAAAAAGAATCTATTATTTATAACCGTTTTCCGTGCAAGGACTCCATGCTATAGCCGGGATCTGGTTTCTTCCATATATGACCGCTGGAGCGAGAAGAGGCGGACCTCCGGTTTATCGGTCTATTGCCGAATCGTTGCCGTTTCTCCAATGACAAATAGCGACAGCTGATTATTATCTGTACAATCAAAAATTGATATTTGCCAGTATAAGACGGAGAGTTATTCAATACATTTTTTTGGGGGGGGGGAGGGGGAATTGCTTTCGACACTTCATTACAGTAAAATTTATATTTACATTTTTTCTACTGAGATGCGATATTTGGACAAGATAGACAGGCATTTATTAGAAGAAAGAAGACGTCAGAAGAAATAACCATACCTACTCAAACATTTCTTGGAAAAAAAACTTTATTTGATACCTCATTTTTGTAAAATTTATATTTACATTGTTGTTCTAGTTTAATGTGAAATTTTGGCAAGATGGATAGGTATGTGCTAGTAGAAAGAAGACGACATTTTTGGAGAAAATTATTTTTTCGATGTCTAATGTTTGTTAAATTTGTATTGTTGCTCTACTAGAGATATTTGGCAAGATAGACAGGTTGAAGGTTTAGAAGATTTTGTACTAGGGCATGAAACAAGTATTGACAAGATAAACTCCCCCTCCCGGTTACCTATTTCCTTAACTACCCTTAGATGGGCACTAAATGGGGGGTCGAGCCCTTTGGATAGGGCGGTAATGAAAGGGAGGAACCCTCTTGACTCGGTGCTAATAGGGTTCGGCCTGTCTCGATTTGCTGACCGGCCGCTTCCGTCCCAATAAAAAGCCCTCTAATTAAGCCCGTGTTTGTTTAGTGTGATACTGCTGTTTACATTTTCCAGACAGATCCCCTAATCTACTCGAGTTTCTTACAGCTATTATTTAAACGCTGGGCGTCCAGAGGGCCGAGATACGTCCTTCACACCGTTTTATAGCAGTCGTAAAAAGACATTTTTTTTCCTCCGTGTTCCTATTGTAGTTTAGAGGTGATAATTTACATATAATCGGAAAGATTTTCTGTCTGTTTGGACAACAACAGAAATTTACCATTAAATCATCTGCAGTAACCCTGTATAATAAAGATATAGATGAAAATGGGGTGGATTACTTAAAACACACCATTTTTTGTTAATAAACTAGGTCAAATTTAATAGTTGCCACAATAACACGATGTAAAGTTATAGAAAAAACTAGATGAATAATGTATTTTTGAATTATGTTAATATTTTGTTAGATTTCCTCTTAAAGTATATATATTACATACATTTATTATTTTACATATAAACATAAATATATGTTTATATATTTTTTACAGCTTTACATTATCGGGTTGTCTCATTTTTCTCGCCAAAAAAATTTAGTTTCGACGTAAATATGTAAAATGGGGGGTTCTCATTTAAAATTAAAAATTTGAATTCCACTTATATCGAGCAGTTGAAAAAAATTAATCGACCTCACATGAACAAACTGCATGAAAAATGAAAGAGTTTCAACTCATACTTCCCATCTAAAACCGTAAAGAAAAAATAAGGTGGGCGCATTTAGCTTGGACACCTTGTATAATTCGTTAAATTAAAATACGAGACGGGATTCGAACCCGGTACCTCGAGCGTGACAAATACGAGTCGCTTTAACCTCGGTCCGCCCATTAGTGAGCGAACCAAAATAATTGCAAATATGAAGGCTAAGTGCGTTTTCAAAGTTTTTCGTTCCGCCTTACCTACAGCTGTCAGTTTTGAGAAATACCACATTATTCCAAAGCGATTAAAAGAGTGCGGAGAGTATTTTTTTAAGTTCTTTAAACTTCCTAACTAAATGATTTATTTTATTCTTTTTGTGCAAGGTCTCGGTTGAGATGAAAAAGTTAGTGTCACGAGCGTGAGTCGGACAATCGGCTCGATGGGTTCGAATCCCGCTCGCGACACTAGCTTTTTCATCTCGATCAAGACCTTACTTACAGAGAATAAGCAATTGGAATAATTAAAATGGTCAATTAGACCACTAAACATAAATGGATAGAGTGCCTGTATGCAGATGCCTTTGGATTCATCTTTTACTTTCTGCGTTATAAACGTATATTAAAAGTCTGAGAACTTTAGTCATCCCCCTAACCTAATTTAGTAATTAATATAATTCAGAAAAAAACTGTTTGGTTTCAGGAGTAGAATTGTTGGATGAGAAAGATAGAAATAGCTGTACGTGAAAGATTGGGGCCAATTTGGATGAAGGATAAAACGATATATTTTTATCAAAATTACCATTGAAGAAAGGCCCTAGAAAGACCTTATCATAAAATGTATAAGCAACTAATACTGGATGTGGTCTATATGAATTTAAGTCTGAATTTTTGGGAATAATAATTAGAACTATAGGGGATTGATTAAATCATATTTTCGAACCGTACATCGTGGGAATAATAATAACGTCTGCTCGTTATATAACAGGGAACAGATGAAGTTATATTCCACATGGTCCAATAATAATCCAAGAACACCAAAAAAAATATTTAGTACAAAACAACTATAAAATATAGCCATAGTTAAATTTCTAAACGGAACCTATTGGTTACCTTAATAAATTATCTAAAGGAAACTGATTTGTGATTTTTTTTAGTAGAAAATTTTAACTTCTAATTGAGTATTGTGCTCATTTTTCTTTTTTCTTCGTATTATTATTATTATTATTTATTCTTTACGATCATTAGTGATTATTTAAAGATAGTGAGATGGTGTCTGGTAAAATGGATTGTAAATACAATTTCCTATCTTGCCTTATTTCATGAAAAAATACATTCACTAATCTTTATGGTTATTTCACCATAATCAGTGACTTTTTTTAAATTTTGTTTGCAGTAATTTTGTTTATAATAAATTAAAAATTAAATAATTAAAGCAAAATGTGGTAAAACGTTATCAAAAAGAACATAATACAAGTAAAAAATGTAAATAAACCATGCCAACAACAATTACAAAATAAATCTATTGCAAAAAAAAATAAAGAAATGAGAAAATTTATTGTTTGCAGTATCTTTCACTTCCTAAACTGAATAATAATAATTTTTATGTGGGAAGTTTAGAGCCGTCAACCTCTGCTTGGTTTTGCTTATTGTCTTGGCCTTTCATGCGCATTTTTCAGCCTACAGCCTTGAAAAGTAAATCGATATCCTAAAATGCCTTTCGTTTGTACCCCAGGTTACTACAGAATGGATATAAAAAATATAATACATATAAATGAAACATAGACGTCTGGTCACATTTACTTCACGATATTCCTTTTTTCCGTGGGGGGGGGGGGAATCCACTCCCTTAATGCTATAACTTACTTTTACTCTTCTGACGTTATACACTCACCCCAGAGTGCTTGGAATTTCTAGGAGCGAGATAAACTGATATTTTTTAGATGTAATTATGCTCCTTGCTCAACCACTAAACTTTAAAGATTTTTCTTATCACTATGTTAAATAATTTATTAATAAAGGTTTTCGCGATTTGCAGAATTTTTATCAACCTTGTCCAATCTTCGTGAAATTGGTACGCCTGATCTATGATCAAAGGTTGTTTCACCCCTCGTCCTTTCGATTCCGATGGAGATACAAAGTATAAATGTCAGAAGTTTGATGGGTCCGCCTATTCACGCAATTTATCCTTGGTCAGACACGTCTTCGGTGAGCGACAAGACACGACATCCCAGCCAAATACCACAATTTCAATAAAGAATTACGAAAATGTGAAAATGGGGTTTTCAATTCGGACTGCTAAGATCATAAAAAAATTAGATAAATTTCTCACTGGAATGGCCATTTGATTGATTCACAACATTCTTTTCAACCTTAATTGAACCATGGAGAAACAGTTCTTTCCGAGATTCCCTCGGACAAGATAAAATTCGGAAGGATTACCATGTGGCGGAGCAGTCAAGGGGATTTTTGCATAATTTCAAATCCCCTTTTGTTCAACACGAGTTGTCCTCTACCGTCTTACACGGAAATAAAACAATCCGCGTACGTGCTGGAATTTTTAGAAGGCTCGGTGATATCACCGGCTAGAACGGCTTGTCCTTTAATTTCTTCGCAAACATAAGACATCCAGTAGGAATATGTCGACCCGTTTTTATTTTTATTTTCGCCTTTTCGGAACAAAAACAAATGGACTATTAAGTTTCAGGCTTATCTGGAAATCGTTCCTACAACGGCAACTGCTCCAGTTCATACTTCGGACGGATTTACGACAGGCTAACCGTGATAAAATACAGGGTGCACCGAGGACTGAAATCGGAGATGAAAAATGATGCCCCGGTTTGGGAGCCCCCGAGGTGGTCTCGGCTTGTACTCCACATATCGTTATTTGGAAAACAGTTGAATTTAAATGAAGAAAAATACAGGAAAAAATCATTGGTTTTACTTAATTTTCAATTAAGATTTATCGCATTCGCTTATATTGGTACATCGAACTATACAAATAAAAAAACCATTCGTTTTCCATTATATTTAATTTTTAAACAAAAATAATTGTCATCATGAGATTTGTCCTGTTAAAGAAGTTATTTTTTTTTTAATAAATAATTTTACGACAGGGTTATCATTGTGGTTAATACGACCTAGCAGACACGTTGGCGATAGGAATAAGGATAAAACAGGTGGCCTTAAGGCCGACTGCACTTCAACCAAAGTAGGTCTATTGTGCTCTTCTATTTTTATAACTCCTCAGTGTAGGATCTTACTAGCGGCTTTTCCTCTCCTAGTTACAAGAGTCCAACCTACAAACACTCTCACAAAAAGTTAGTTCCCGAGAATATCAACGACAGTGTCTTGTGAGGAGAGTCCTGGCTGGAGTCACCTACGTGGGGTGGGATCTATCCCTCGAACACAGGCAATCGAAAGTTTGTTAAGAAGATCAAACAAGCAGAATCGAACTGGCTACTCTCTATCCCAAAGAAGAGAATTACGAAGCTGGAAGGTAGCCTGACTCCTGACCTGAGCCCAATGAAAAGACACCTGGTACTCTTTTGCCTGTTTTGCCGAATAAAAGAAGAAACGGCAAGGCACTACCTCACAGAGTGTGATAGGCTTGCTAGGTCCAGATTTGAAATCTTTGAAGGAGCGAACCAAACCACTCCCCGAGATAAAATGGTCCAAAATTTTGGGGTTGTGAACAATTCCACGAGATTTATGCAGACACGTGAGCCGACAAAGTCCCAGACCTTTTAGGGATGGAGAACGAGCGTACCCAGGCATTTAACCCCTTGGGTCTTGGTCGTACCATCCTGCGTAATATATATGGCATCTGCCTGTATCACCTCTATCAGGTTTCCAGTTCTAATTAATTATTAAGCAAGTCTGTAGTTCAACTAAATTGCTCAACTGTGTTTCAGACATACAGCGAAAATCGCACGACTAGAATGAATGTACTAGGTAAAACTGCGACCTCATGTTTTCAGAAACACCATAGATTTCTCTGAATAGGAAGACCGCTTTGCATTTACGTTTATACCAACAAAAATATGTACGTGTTTGACTGTCCAAGTTTCGTTTTAGGATCTTTGCTAGAGTGAGTTCAGAAACAGATAACGGTTCGTTCTTTGCTAAGCGTTTGACCGCATACATTATATAGAGAAAAGGCAGAATCACTGCCGCCTAATGGTGTATAAGCTGAAAAAGCCCACATTGTTTATATGGATTGAAAGTTTAAAGAAGGTCAATGTTGCATAAGGAACGGTTTCAAGATAATACGCAGCAGGTTCCTATTTCTGAACAATATTCTAAAGCAGTTATAATCAAAGCGAACGGTTTCAATCAAGCAGCGGATTATTACTGTAGAACCGCGGTCGGACAATGGATCTTCACAAAAAGTATGAGGGAGACCAAAAAGAGGAAGATGCTGTCGGTCGGTGGAAAGGGGGAGGGAGACGACTGCCATAAGAGAGAAGTTCACGGCGTCCGTTGCCGAGGTCATGCGGCCAGTTTTTCGAACCGGGAAAAATCCATCCGGCCGAAAGCGCCCAAGGAAAACTTTCCAAAGAGTCTTATGAATGAAAAGAAGGGGGGAAAATAAAATAAATCAAAACAATAAAAAAGACGGTCAAACTGTCCAGCTACCTGCCGTCTTTACGGCCCTTTCTATCGCGCCACCATCTCGGACGTCTCCGTCAATCATCAAAACTTTATCTCGGCTTATCTCCCTGTCCATGCTCGTTTTATGACTTTATTTCAACCTGTCTTCCGAGAAGGGCAGATAATTCTTTTTTAAACTAATTGTTCTGCTTTCAAAAATAAAGAAATTGAATTAGTTTCCCACGTTCATTATGGTGTTCCGCGCTATAAAATGAACTCGGACCAGTTTGTGCTTTATTTTTTCATTTCTGTTGTCATGTCCGTTTATATTCATTCATATTCGTTGGCTGTTCCTTTCCCGGGAGCTGACGTGTTTACGTTCGGATTGGATAGAGATCTTGTCTCTCGTTCTAGAAGAGCATCTGCTCTTTTGATTAGAACTTTTTCACAAAATGGTTGAATGTTTTCACGTGAATCCTGAACGCACAGCCATTGCCGGAAAAAAATTAATCGTCAAAAGATAGACAAAAATGATATCTTTGATAAATAGCAGATTGTAAAAAGATCCCAAGAATAATAATCCAACGAAATTTTAAACATAGTTGATGATGTATGTTGGCCGGTGAGTCGGTGAACTAATAGTAAACGGGCATAGGGTCACTTACTTAATCTACTCTTACTAATTACTCTAATTCTCACTAAGACATTCCTCATAGTATTGCGCAATACTGAAAGTGTTTGAGCATTCAACAAACCCCCGAGTGTAGACGGACCGGAGTCACCCTGTACCGGTTCAGTATTTAACACAGTTTATTTCAGACAAAATGTTAAAAGCGAAAGAACAAAAGCTTTATTTTAAATACGACTGGAATGTTAAGCATATTCCAATATGCACTCTCAACACGACATTCAAGAATGGTACAATTACAACAGAAAACAAACACTTTGAACTCTGAAGATGATCTCAATAAAGATCGAAACGATGGCACGATAAAGAAAATGTTTTTCTGGAACCTAAATCACACCAGACCGCATCTCACGATTTCTTTACAATATTCCAATTTTATTTATTTATTTATTTTTTGAGTAAAGCTCTGTCTATAAGAATAAAAGTAGCAATATGCAATAGATAAAATTAAATTAAGTGATTTTATGTTTTATGACCGAAACAAATCTAGCCGTGAGTTATTATTGAAAAATATAAGCTAACACAACCCATTATATTTCGTGGTCCGATGGATCAATTAACTTCTTTCAATTAATTAATTTAGATGTAAGTTATTGGTTGAAATATCAAAATTAATTAATTGAAAGAAGTTATTTGGTCAATCGGACCACGAAATTTAATAGAAATAAAACTCTTGTCGCCGAGAATAGAATTCTGATTGGATGAATTTGAAAAAAGCAAAACGGAGGAAAATTCGAAAGGAAGGTTGAAGTAGTAAGTTGGTGTCCGAGCGGATCGAAGTCACGATAGCTCAAGTGGTACGAGAAGCGGCGTTATCTAGCCGAAGGTCGTGGGTTCGAATCCCGCTCGTGACCCTTTTTGATTTCAACCAAAACCTTACATACAAACCTAATTAACAAATTAATATTACAAAGAATGAACAATACTGAAACAACTCCAACTACACTTAAAACGGAAAGTTTGGTACTATTGCATATATAGTATATCAACCTATATATTTATGTATGTTAGAATTAAGAAACTTCCTAGGTGATTTCTGACGTCTTCCTGACAGGGGTAGATTCCTCCCTTAGTGCCTGATCAAAACGTTCGCTAAAACGAGTCCTTCTCACACTCACTCATATAATAAACACATACATACTCCTATATACGAACCCAATCACACATGCATACCCTCTGTTTAGAATTCGGGTCGGAGGGTATTCGATATTCCGCCCAGACCCTGTTTGGAGATTTATTTCTGTACGTTATGTTTGTTTTTGTTTTAACAATGATTGGTCGTCATTAGAAAATTTTATATTCGTAATTATTTTAGTGAGATCCGCTTGAATGTTTGATACGCGCGACATTCTAGTAAGGGAAGATAAATTACATATAGAATTTGATTCGGATTAAAATCCAGGAATTCGAATAATTTTAAGAACAAAGTTAAGTGTTATAGTTTTATGGGATACTATTAATGCCCGGGATATGACAATTATTCAACGCTAATGGTAGACGAGCTCGCGTGAAAGGATTTTAGAAAGGGAATTCGTTAGAACCGCTTTCAGGATAGCCATGGGAACAGGCCGAAAATCATAAATTAAAACACATTCGCTGTTAATTCAGAGCGGGAGCGCATCCAGAAATTTCCTTATTTATGACTGCCTTACTTTCCTTCCATACCATTTTCTGACCCAAAAAGATGGACAGGACAAGCACGGTCTAGCTGAGGAAACTTGCATATCAAAGTAATTTGACTTTCGAAAAAAACGAAGCTAGACTAGCCCCAATAAAACGACAATGGTTCTCTACCATGAATTTATTTTAATTATTGTATTGTAATAAATAGTAGAACACCTCTTTCAATAATTCAATCCTTCAATAAACGGACAGACCATTACTCCTACCATTACCATACTCCTCGGCTTTATAGCCCTCGGATGGCCTGACCTCCTCTATAATGTCCCAGTCTCTTCTGCCATCAACTCCCTCTGTGAATCTCCCGTCCAAACTGCATCATTCTGAAGTCATCCTCGATGTCGTCCAAACATCACTTTCAAAGCCTTCTTCGCAGCCTTCAACTACCCCCAGTAAACTTTCTTTACAGTCTCTGGTGTCCTTTCCGCATGACAAATCCGCCTTAGTCGGGTCGTTTTTATTCCAGGTACTATATCTAGTACTACCAAGTTTTCGATCCATTTACAGGTCATTATCAGAGTGAAACAGCCTTAAATATTTCTACAAATCGATATATTTAAATTTTTACAGGCGATCTGAACCACGGTGAACCACACCATAAGTCCATCACTTCACCACGGTAAGTGTACACAGAAAGGATAGCCCATCTTCACAATCTAACCGATGCCCGTTAGGTTTTATATCTTAATGTTTTTCTATATTTATAATGTTTCTACAACAACATTCAATAACAACTTTATTGCCATTTCAGTTTGGTTTATTTCCCTTATTGTTTCAATGTAAATGCATTTTTTGCCATCCAAACTGCACCTCCGAATAATTGAAGTGTCCAAGTAGGACATTTAAAAACTCGAATGTACAGTAAATTCCACGGACAATCTGGGAAATTTTACATTGGCATTCTTTGTAGAAGTTTTTTAGGTCCAAGGGCGCACGGAAAATCGCTCGTATCCCCGTGGATAACTTTTCAATTAACAATAAATTCCATTGTGTCTGTTTTTGAGGCCGGTGGAGAAGGTGCTGGCGTGCCGCCGGCGGCCTCTCAGATCTGTTGTTTTGTTAAGGGTACCCCGACGTGACGAAAAGGGCCGTGCATTGACACAAATGTAGGCTATTATAAAAAAAAACTCACCTCATGGTTTTTTTCTTAATGGAGGTTGTTTGTCAAATGAACTGAGTGAAAAGCTTATTCTAAAGCGGAATAAACTAGGACCGATATTAATGGTTGCGCTTCATTTATCAAGGATACCGTGTAGATTTTCATAAGACAAAGCTAGGTACAAATTAGTTCTTCTAACTGCTTGAAAAGACAACTAACATAATTTTTACAAATGAAATTATCAAGTTTTTTTTTTTTGTACAGATCCTATCAAAACCATTTTAGAGAGCCTATCAGCCTAACTGTCGAAGTTATTCAGAGGGTATTCGTAGAAAGGTCATCCGCACAAAGTTTGTACATACTTTCGGCCCAAACCCGCTTATGTTCTGCTTGTAGGTAAAGGTTGCTCGATATGTCCCATTTAATGGACTGGTGCCGTTGGGTCCACATAAGGAACGTGTAGGACAATCTGATTAAAATCGCAGCAAATGTTTGGGTCTCTTATTCCGATTTTTGAAAGAGACAGGAGTATTTTACTGTATATAGCCTGGTATGGTATGGTGATACGGATACAAACCCCACGTTGTATATACCCATGTTGCGTAGATGTTTTCTCAGATGCCAGTGATCGGTCAGTAGTCCTACTCCTCTCAATTTAGCCCTATTCAATTGCAGCAGTGTTTTTCCCAGCCTTGGTGAGGTTGTTTCATCATGAGTTTATCCTCTTTTCCTTTTGTTTTGTTTGGATCCATTCTGCGATGGAGGATTTTGTATTTTTTGTTTTTGTTATCCCAAGTATAGGTTCGGAGCCTATGAATGATCTTGCGAATCCTACTCTGGCCAGTCTGTCCGCTTTCTCGTTATCCAAAATTCCTCCGTGCCCTGGCACCCAAGATATCAGGTTGTTAAGTTCCCCAGTTTTGGCTATTTTGGGAGTGCTCACTGACTAATTTTGATGTAATTCATTTACATGCTAGTGGTTTAATGGCTACTTGGCTATCAGATCTTATGAGGATTTTTGTCAGTGTAACCTCTTTTAAGTTTTTCCAGGGCACAAGCATTCATGGCATGTATTTCTGCTTAAAAGAATGAAGTGTACTTCCCTAATGGGTTTACTGCTCATGTTTTGGGTTTGTACAGAAAATGTCCAATCGTTTCCTTTGGAGCCATCTATGTGCCGTATCATAGTGATAAGTAACAGACTCAACTCTGAACAAGTGCTTATATCCACGTGTGCATATATAGGTTTATTTATATAAATCAATAATCACTAAAACGGCTTTTCTAGTTTTTCTTGGATTCAACAGGTAAAAGTGTTAAAACGAAAAGGGACATTTCATATGGACAACTCAATGCATACCCGTAGAAGTTTGTGTGCAATGCACAACAAAAAGTACGATTTGGAGTATTTCACTTTCAAATTAGTTGTGTGATTTACATGGTGTTATGCTCTGTTGTAGTGAAAACGTCTCAACAATGAAAGAGGAAAAGATCCAGTTCCCTTAAAATAATTATTTGAGCTTAGGACCGCCTCGGAAGATAAAAGAGGCCGAGTGTCAATAGTATAAGTGGTTGTACACAAGCTTTTGGTCCATTAGCCTCCCCGCTAAAGTGGCCTTCCTCCGACTTATCTTAATATTAATAGAACCGTTCGGAAAAAAAGGTGAAAAAATCTGTGGGACGGCACGGGAGATACCGGCAATTATTGAGCCGGAACCGGTCCCTCGCCGGATAGTCGTCCTTCCTATAATATGAGAATTTACAACTTTAAATATCGCCACTTCGAAATTTTCTGACACTGAAACCGTTTTTAAATCGGGCGACGTCCAAAAACGCAATCCCGCCAAGATGAATCGCTACAACACAACTCGTAATCTCTGACAGGATCGTTAATAGTGGCAACTTTTAGATTTCTCACGTCCTCGACGCCCTATAAAAAAACCTAATCCTCAAAATTGACTTAAATAACTGTACAATTAGTCAGTGCGTTTTATTTATTCGGCGACCAAAACACAAAAGCCTTTCGACGGGAAGTCCAGGTTTAGACAAAATATCGGACACGTTTTCGCCACTTTTTGTTAATAAGCAATGGTTTCGCCAAAAAATATTTTAAAAATTGAAATTTAGCGTTTTTTTTTTGTTTTTTTTTTATTTCGTCCTTCTACTTGCTATGTGAATATATCATTTTACAGCATTATAGAATGAAAGGAAAATATAGTAAAAATGATCAAAGTTTATCAATAACCAACAAATTTCAAAAAACCGATTTTTTTTCAAGTAATCTAGATCTTACAAATATTTTCTTGAAACTATACAAAATTTCGTTTTAGCTCCTCTAGAGACACCTAAATATAAACTTTCGTTTGGTTTAAAATTTATGGATTTTTTTTGGCCCTACATTTTACGATTTTCAACAACTTGTGAACGGAATATCTATCTGATTGAATCGCTAATAAATAAAAAATGGATAAAAGGGTTTTAACTTCAATCATGACGATTTTAAAGCCTATGTACCATAAACATACATAACATAAGAAAATATTTTTTAAAACAATAGAAATAATTATACGATTTTACTGTTTGAAATAGTTACATAATGAAAGAGACAATACCATTAAACAATTATAAACCATGAAAATCGGCCTTCCAGGTTTTGGGTAAAATGATGTTTACAACTAGCTCTAGGAATGTCAGGGCAGCAGGTCGTCAAAAAATTAATTTACACCGATTTCTGGATAAGGCGGCATTTAAGGTTTTTCTAAAATTTCGTTTTAGCTCCTCTAGAGATCCCTAATTATACATTTTATTTTGAATTTAAATTTATTGATTTTTTGGCACCTAAAAGTTTTTCGATTTTAAGACGTCGTGATCGGAATGTCCGATTGAAACATCTATAATTCCAAAATGCCTAAAAGGATTATCACTTCAACCATGACATTTGAAACATGAGAAACATATTTTTGAACTACGTTTGTACCATAAAGATACGTAAAAAAATTCTTTAATAAAATAATAAAAATAAGAGCATTATTTGTCAAAATTGACCTCGTTAAAAAAATAGAGATAATAGTGCAATTTATTGTTTGAGACAGTTATAAAATACAATTGGCAATTTCTTTTAAAAAAAATTATCAAACTAAGAAAATCGGTCTCCTAGGTTTTAAGAAAAATTGTTAGTCACTACTTACGTTGCATACTTTATACTAATAATTCATATTAGATTTTAATTTATGCAATATAAAATTACATAATACCCATTATACTAATTCCTTATTCTAAATTTATTATAGTGGACATTCATCAGCAAAACATTCCAGTACATCCTCGAGCAAATTTAAATTCATTAATTTTGAAAAGGGACGATATAATACTCTGGTTGAATGTATTTACTTATTTATTTTAATCCATATTTGCTTAGTGGTCACAATTGGCCATATTAATTATTATTATTTTCATCATTAAGTTTTTTGGCTGAGATGAAAATATTATTGAAAATTACAATTAATTAAGGTTTATAGTTGAGATGAAAAAAGTTAATGGCACGAGCGGGATTCGAACCCACGATCTTCGGCTAGATATGCCGCTGATCTACTACCTGATCTATCGTGACCTCAACCCACTAGAACATCAATTTCCTATCTCAACCTCATTTTATGAGTATTCCTTCCTTTTTGCCAGTTTTCAATTGGTCAAGTTGAGCCCCCGTTGTACCAGTTTTCTTCTCTCGAATAAACTCATTTTTGAAGGGGGTTGGGACCAGGTTCAGGGTCGCTTAGATCCGGTCCCGCCCCTTTCATTGATGAGTGCCGTGTAAATTTCTTTTATTTGCGGCCACCGGTCCCCTTAGGCGTCAGAAAAATTCCAGATGCTATGGTGGGGATCGAACCCACGACCGCGGGGTCTACTAGCCGAGAGTATGACGCCTTAGGGGCACTCGGCTACCGCGGCCCCCTCATCGACATGATAAAGAAAATGTTTTTCTAAAACCTACGTCAACCAGACTGCATCTCACGACCCCCCGATAATCATTACTTAAAAACACGACTCAACATAATAATGATTTTTTTGCTTATTTTAATAAACATTCTGTAATCAAAGTGGGTGAGAAACTGGTCAAAAATTGGATTTGACTTCATTGTCGTGATTCTAGCGTTACAAAACTCTTAAATCCCGACTTTTGCGAAAATCTGTGTAATTTAATTTTTTGACTGATAATTCCGGCGAAGATTTTTTTACGGGTAAATATATAAATTTAATTTCGAAGAGAAATTTATACTTAGGGATGTTGGGATACTAATAAGAAATTTTATATTAGTTTTTAGATTAAAAAAATTATGACCTACTTTAATTTAAAAAATTGGTAATATGAATTTTTTGGCTAGTGACAAACTTTGATAGCTGTTATTATATTTTTTATTGCAATCTACATAAAAAATACGGTAAAATGACATATTCATATAGCAAGCAGAACGGCGAAATAAAAATATTTTTAAAACCTTTAAAATTCACAAGAACTGGCGGATATGTCTGATATTTTGGAGTGTAGAATCATCAAAAAAAAGTTTGATACAAATCCGTTACACACCAATCTGATCGTCCCCTTGTTTTCCATAATCTCAACATAGTACGCATACAGCTATTGACCCTTGGACTAAACTGACAATTAGACGATTAAAAACGCATCATCACGATTAATAACGCATCATCACTCGAGTCTAGAATATTTTTTACGCCGTAAATCTTGCTTTTAGGCCAATGAGTCCTGAAAGTTCTCCACTAAAGATGATTCCTGCACGTGACTAACAATCATGCGGTTAAAAGTAGACGGACTGCAAATTGAATTTTCAAGGTAAGGACAGGTGTAATTTCTGTATTACGACCGTCAGGAATCTTTCGGACATCTGAGTAACGCCAAGGATTTTTGTATATATCAAGGCTTTAATTTTTCTCTATTTGTGTTCATGTTTGTTTAAACTAGTTTCGTTAGAATGGGACGTACTAGCTATTACCTGATACTGAATCCAATTTGTCATAAGTCAAACGTCACTGTCAAGTTTTTAGTTCCTTCATATATTTGTCTTGTTAAAATTAGGTGTATGGTGGGTGGAAGGAAGATTCTTCCGTTATTTGCATATTGTACTAGATTGTGTAACGTATAACGTATTCTGAGAACAATACGTTTTCACTGTCGTAATACTCAATTTTGGGGGTGTCATTGCTTACAACGGTGTGGTGTTGAGGTGTTAAGGTACCCCCCCCCCCACCGACGACCAACTTACAAATGAACTATTTTGTTTTGAACTTTGCTGTTACGAACTCTCGTAAGTACACAATATAATTACTTTTAGGGAAAACTTTTTTTTTATGTTGAACTTTCATAACGGGATGTTCTGCCAGAAGTCGACCAAAAAGTTAAATTAACAAACAAAACATTTCAGTGCGTGCTGTAAAATAAAACAATGACAAAACAGACAAAACATGAAATGATAAAGCAAGACATACCAATTTATTCAATTAAAAAAATAATATAATGTTTCTGTGTTGCTGCTCTACTTGGGTTCGATATCACGTTTTTTAAACATGCAAAGGGGATTTCAGTAACAAAAGTTCGAAAAAATATAAAAATATGGGATTCATATAAAATAAAGCAACGTTGGTGAAATCCCCTAAAATTATGATGGATAAGTCTTTGCACAAGCCGGAATTGAGAACTTCAAAAAAAGGAGCTGTTTTTCGTTAAGCGATTACGGTGTATTTAGGTGCCCAAATTTTTCAACGAAAATGTTTTTATCTTGTGAGAAATTTAGTTTAGTTTGTGAAATAACAGTGAGATTTGTATTTCATTGACGCTTAAGTCGAGAAATTACTACGTTGGGTTAAAAAATTATATTTTAGACTAAAATCAAAAAAATGTTAACATCTCAGGAAAGAAACAAGATAAAACCTCTTCAGGTGGCATTGTACTACCATGGTTTTATTTACTGACCACCACGGTATTATTGAAATTTGAAACCCTGGAACACCCTATATATAACTAACTTCATTGAGGGTCAATGGGGTACTGAATCCCACGCAGTACACATTCACGCTAATAAATATATTCACACTCAAACTCTCCCTAAAATGTCAAATGATATCATTACTATATACAATAACATAACCGTGTTCTCTCTAACAATGGATGTAACATGGATCCAGATACTCGCTGCCGTGCTCAAGCCCAATTCTCGTACTTGGCATCCCTACGCGATCTCTGTATGTATTGGGTTGTCCGGAAAATAATGCAGGATTTCAAGTTTTCATTAAAAAAAATCTATATAAAATATTCTGTTTACGTTTACAGGATTACTCATTTGTATGAATGTCAACACTTATTAATCCTCTTCCAAATGATATTGTTTGTTTACCTCTGTAGCATTCCGCTACTTGGAAATAATTCAGTCATCCTTATAATGTCAAAGCGAGAATTTCGTACGATTTTCTTTTACGAGTTTAAACTCGGCCGAAGCGGAGCCCAAACGGCTAGAAACATTAACCAAGTCTGGGGCGAGGGTTGTGTTAATGAGTGCACTGTGCAAAGGTGGTTTAAAAAATTTCGGGAGGGAGATTTCAGCCTTGAAGATGAAGAAGGTCGTGGAAGGCCTTCCTCTCTTAATGATGATGTTCTGCGATCAGTGGTGGAAGAAAACCCCAAAACAACTGTTCGAGAACTTGCAGAGCAACTCAAAGTCAGTAAAACGACCGTCGCTGACCACCTCAAGGCGATTGGAAACGATCGCCAAAAAAATCAGCGCTTTGATGTTTGTGCATCACTTCTTTGTCGAAACAAAAATGACCCATTTCTGGCCAGAATTGTTACATGTGACGAAAAGTGGATTCTCTACGATAACACTAGACGTTCTGGACAGTGGCTCGACAAAGGAGAAGCTCCAATACATTTTCCAAAGCCCCCAACTCATCAAAAAAACGTAATGGTTACGGTATGGTGGGCTTCATTTGGTTTAATACACTACAGCTCCTTAAATCCTGGCGAAACCATCAATGCTGAATCATACTGTAACCAAATTAATACCATGCATCAGAAATTGGCAGTAATGAAGCCCACTTTGGTCAATCGGAAAGGGCCCATTTTGTTGCATGACAACGCTCGACCACATGTGTCACGTGTAACGTCACAAAAATTATTGGAGCTTGGCTATGAAACTTTGCCTCACCCACCCTACTCTCCGGACCTCTCGCCTACTGACTACCATTTTTTTAGACACCTGGACCACTACTTACAACACATAATATTCAAAAATCAAACGGAACTGGAAAATGCATTTATTGACTTTATCAATTCTAAAAATTCTGAATTCTACTCAGACGGAATTAATAAGTTACCAACACGTTGGGAGAAATGTATTGAGAGTATGGGAAATTATTTTGATTAAAGAACATTGCTTTAAAGTAACTAGTTTCTTTTTTTTTTTTTTTTAATACCAAAATCCTGCATTATTTTCCGGACAACCCAATAATTAATGAATTGACCCTTCAATTAAAATGGCGTAGAAACCTTTCGCAAACCAGACCTCGTATAGTATATTTTTAGCCGGTAATGATCCTTCAGCTAGGAGGACATCTATTGACATTGGAGGATGAAAACTAATTATACGTAAATTGGAGTAAATATTCTACGAAAGAAGAATTAAATGAAGTCCATCTTCAACTTAAGGTTACTGGCTTATTTTTTTAAAAACAAAATCCTATCGCAATAAAATAAAAAAACCTTCTCGCATCGGATCGAAATTGACCTACACAAATTGATTTCATTTATGTTTGTTGCACCGACAACAAACCTGCCATATTTTTAACCCAAAAAAATCTATTGTTAATAAAACGTTAGATTATCTTCTCTCGTGGCTTTCCTTTCAGTTTTGCCGATTACATATTTTCCATTTGTCACGTGTCGATCGACGTTGTCTCCTTGTAGAAAAGCGGACGTTACCGAAAGGGATTCGTCTCTACCCGATTAGCATAAAAGTAGAGGGGCCCACGAAAGATAAAAGCGTCAAAATGACAGTGGTTTAACGGCCGGTAATTGGATGGTTAAACGAAGAAAAATGACGCCGCCTTGGGCGACAGGGGGCACGGGCCTCAGTGGCAAAGCCCCGGGCGGACACGAACGACCGCCTCCGTCGGGCTCGATTCCAGGCCCCGGAGGCCAAAGTTTTTGTTTAATGAAACAATAAACGTACACAATACCTGACCCTTGCTACTGTTCGACAGTTTACTGTTCCCGAATAAGAAATTAATTTTTTTCAACTATAGCATGCTTTGGTTCCAGTCAAACGTCGATCCACCAAACTGGCAATCAATTTGTATCCAAATTAGATTTGACGTTATTTGACTATTACCTAACTTTTTATTGGCTAAGACTGTAGCTATTAACTCAGCGAATATTCATTTGGTTTTATTTGCCGGTATTGCCGCTTCACTGATTGCGCATTATTTATGGATCCAAAGGATATTTCGTCTTGGCTCTTTCGCCACATCAAAAATCTAGCGCCTGTATTTTCTCCATTTAACCGAAAAACTTATTTCAATTAATTAATCTATATGTAAGGTATTGGTTGAAATTACAAAGCTAGTCTCACGAGTGGGGTTCGAACCGACGATCTTCAAATAGTAAGTAGGTTGAGATGGGTGTTGGCGTCCGAGCGGTCGAAGTGATTAGCGAATTAGGCCGAAGTTCGTGGGTTCGAATCCCGCTCGTAAAACTAGTTTTTCAACCAATATCTTACATAAAGATTAATTATTTAAGTATTATTGGTTATTATTATTGTAAAGGGTACGTATGTATAATGACTATCGTTGATTTGTGTAATTAAATGATTAATTATTATTAATATAAATGAATTAAAGAGCGAAACTGTTGTAAATTTCTTAATATAACTTCTATTCACTCCGAGACAACAATTTTATATCCATACTGGAAAAAATATATTGCAAATAGTAACATCTTAACGCGCAGTTTCGCGTTACTGTCGGAGTCATATTTCACCACTATATCTCGAAAGGTATTTCACAAAATATCTACTGAGTTTCAAAAATGCCAAGCCGATAACTTCGACTTTAAGGTCAAAATAGTCTCGGTTTAATATGGAAGGCCTAAGCCAATTAAAATTAAATAAATAATTATTTCTCCATTTTCTCTCTTTTCAATATTACGTTGAATGGTTGGTAAATCAGAGATATTCTTAACGATGCCAGTTATTCTTTCATGAAAATGTTGCTTTGGCATGTTTCTTTCCACTGTTTGATGAATTCTCAATAATTGCCATTATTCCAAAATATATAGATAACTTTGGCAGCCTGAGGACACGTTGCGGTTTTGGACTGTTTTAGTAGTTCCATTGCCTTAATTTGTTCTATTCTTCTACTTTTCCACAAACTTCATATGTGATGGGGCGTTGAACACTGGTATGGCCAAAAGGTAATTTTAGGATGGGTCTTAAGTGTTCTGCCGTAAGGAACTATCCTACCTTTGGAATGATTAATTTCTTGGTTTCGAAGAGTTGATTATTAAGTAGTTTGTTTTAATCAGTCATTTTCTCAATTTATAATTACGTGTTAACACACAAAAAATGATTAAATTATACGAGTTCTCTCATCATTGTAAGAAATTTATTAATTTTAAACTTAACCATTAAAATATTCAAAATTGAAGAATTAATTAATATTTAATCATTTTTATCTTAACAGGTTCAGATATTTATTTATTAAGATTGCAGTTTTCAATCCAACGGGTTGTTTCTCTCATCGCATCGATGACAACAAATAAAATCATAGAAAAACATATTTTCATTTTCCTAATAAATATTTATCCTGATATGGAGTTTTCTTATTTTAAAAATGAATGGAATTAATGACCTTTAGTAACAAATCACTTGGTAGTCAATTTAATACAAGATTTATGAAAAAGAAATATTTATGGCGTTTCAATAACTTTCCAATATGTGATGATTTATAAGTTAATAATATTGTGATCATCCTCGTTAAATACCGGTTTATGACTTGCGGTTTCCTTCAGGCTAGTGAATCTTTACAGCAGAAATAAATGTGAATTTTATGTACATCAATATTGTAATATTATGTAAATTAAAAGTGCAATGAATATGTAAATTTCTTATTCCAAAGAATATGTACACTTCGCAGATTAAATTGAATTAATTCTCGAACGAAACAAACACAAGACAAATTTGCTTTGGGCGAACCGACGTAGGGTCATTTATTGGGTCCGTCTTTGGTCGCGGATTTGTTGAATTACGCAAACGCATATTGACATTGCGCCGTTTTCAGTGAGGAATTGAATGCCATTGAGTCTGACTCCAGTGGGACTGAGTGGCAGACAGTTCTTCACTGAAGATGGCGCTATGCGGAAACGCAGACTAATTCAACAACCCACGAGGAAGACAGACCCCAATTAGTGACCCTGTGACGGTTCAGCACGAGCTCACTGAGATTTTTGAATAGATTTTTTTCTTACAAGGATAAGTGTATATAAATTTGTTAATTTTTTCTTACATCAGTGCTCGACTCGTATGGGATGCGGCCCTGGAGTGGGAGCGGAGTGGCGTTCCGTCTGAAGACCAGGCTTCCTTTTTAGGAGTGGAGGGTCGAAAACATGAATGGTCTCGGGCATGAATAATTCCTCTTCGCCAAGTCGATGGTTTGCAACAAAATCAAGGGTCTTATTCCGACTTCCGAGTACCGGATATGGTTTTACTCCTTTTGTAAAATCCGTGTCATCTGGAGAAGTTGAGCAACGGTGAGAAACCGCACAAAACTTTTTCGAGGAGGTGCCAATTACTGACGCGAATCCGCGAAGGTATTTTCGGATAAACAGGATTCCAGGAGCTGCTTGTATTTCATTCATATCGCCCAACACATCACTCTTTTCTACTTCTTAATTATTTACGAAAAGTTTGTATATTTCCAAAATCTCATGATTTATACTTGTTTTTGCAAATTTCATCAATGAAGTAATGGGAAAGCTATGAAGAGAAAGCTTGTTCTACATCATCTCTCTATTCAATTGAAATTGTTTGCAAATTAGTGTTTTTGAAAAGCTAATTAGTCAGAAAAATATTTAACTTTTTGATTTAGGTTAATATATCTTTCTGGAAATTTCCACAATGAAACAATGAAAAGCCATGAATAGAATGTTTTTCTATCATCTCTCTGTTCGTTGAACATTTTTTGCAAGTTAGTGATTGAAATTATAAATAGTTAGAAAAATATGGAATATTTGTTAGTTACGTTAATTTCTTTCCGGAAAGTTCGACAACGAACCAATTGAAAAGCCTGGAGAGCAAGCTTTTTTCTTTTTCATTTCTCTGTTGGTTTGAACTTTTTTGCAGGTTAATCTTTTAATTCCGAAATGGTTAGAAATATATATATATATATAT
>CM077109.1:17871594-17915246 GCA_039619505.1 Cimex hemipterus | reverse complement strand
GACGAAATGGTTAGAAAGATTTCTATATATATATATATATATTTTTTTTTTTTTTTTAATTAGATTATAGAATTTTTTCTATAAATTTCATCAATGAAGAATGGAAAAATTATGAATGGAAAGCTTTTTCTTTTTCATTTCGCTGTTGGTTTGAAATTGTTTCCAATTTAGTGATTGATAAGCTAAATGGTTAGAACAATAGTTAACTTTTTGTGCCTTAGGTTAATAGAATTTCTTTCCGGAAAGTTCAGCAACGAATCAATTGAAAAGCAACGGAGAGAAAGCTTTATATTTTCCATTTCTCTGTTGGTTTAAAATTTGCGAAAGCTAATAAATGAAATGCTAATTGGTTAGTAAAATATTTAATTTTTTTTCCTTAGGTTAATAGAATTTCTTTGTCGGAATTTCAGCAATGAAACAACTGAAAAACCAAATACAGAAAAAAATTCTATCATCTCTCTTTGTTAGTTTCAATTTTTTTTGCAAGTTTGTGATTGAAAAGGTAAATGGCTAGAAAAATATTTATTTATTTTTTTTTGCATAAGTTAATAGAATTTTTTTGTTGAATCATCGATGAAGCAATGGAAAAACCATGATTAGAAAGTTTTTTTTCTATCTTCTATCTCTGTTGGTTTGAAAATTTTCCAACTTAATAATTGAAATTATAAATATAGAAAAATAAATAATTGTTTTTGCGTTAGATTAATAGAATTTCTTCCTGGGAATTTCAGCAATGGAGCAATTAAAAAACAACGGAGAAAAAGATTTTTCTTTTCCATCTCCCTATAGGTTCGAAATTTTATTAACATTAATTAAGAAGTCTGTCGTATTAACATGATATCAAACTTATTTAATATTTTTTATAACGTATGTGTGTGAGGGCACTCTCAAAACGACACACAGTTATGACACATCTACACAGAAAACCAACACTTTGTGCCCTGAACATGATCTGAATAAAAATAGAAACGTTGGCACGAAAAAAATGTTTTTCCATATCTACGTCACCCCAGACCGCATGTTACGATGTCTCACAAATAATCAATGTTTATAACGTGTTACGTTAATTGCATTTATTTCTTTTCTTCTGTCGGTTTCTCTGCCATATCAGAGGCTTCATTATCCGTCTTGTAACTGTTCTGTTATCTGCCGAAGGAGCTGCAATTAATTTCCAGGCTGCCAACGTCTACAGGCCGGATAATGGCGGTATGCGCCAAGTTTATCTCGCGACACGCTACCGGGATATGTTTATTTTATAGAGCCTCGTGGAAAAAAAAGGCGGAAAAAAATCAGAAGTATTGATTGTCCGAAGGCTCATCAGGGATTCGCAAGGCGTTCTCCCGGTAAATCGCCTACCGTCCCGACTGTTCCTGATGGATGCCGGGCCCCAATCCTGGGCCGCCACCTTCCGACAAGCCGCCTTCATTAAACCTTAATGCTTCGACACGCTACATTTTCCTCCTCCTCGCCTAGTTGTGAAAACAGGGTTTCCCGACGATTTTTCTCTCTCCCGCCCTCTCCGGAGGGAAATCAATTACTGAACCCTACGTGAGCCAATTTGGCGCAATTTAATTTACAAGTTGGCAACGATCTTCCGCACCTTGCTTTTCAAATTGGCAAAATTTCAGAGACACCCTGCTGACAGTTCTTTTGTAATTTCTATCATAAAATATCATTAAATGCTTGATACAATTTCCAGGAGAAGTTTGGCACTCTTTTTTTTCTTCTCCCGAGCTGTTCGAGATTTCAAGATTCTTAATGCATATTGGATCATTAACAATAACCAACAAGTCAGACAAAACAAGTATGTTTTATAAGTTTTCCCAAGCTTTCAACCTTTATTGAGGTCTTCCTCTCATTTGGTTACATATATATGTATTGTTGGTTTCATTGTTGTTATATTATATTATTTTACTGTTTTTTGTGGAATTCTAGCGCCTTATGATTAGCGATCACCTCAGCTGACAATTCCATTTGATGTTTCAATAATTTTGTCTACAAATACATAACACCTTGATCTTACTTGAACTTTATCTATCGAGGAATACATTAAGAATTTTTTTATTATTCAAACGATTCTAAAACAGTCTGAGCAATGATAAAATGATAATGATGCTAATTAAAGCAGTACACTCTTAGAATATAAAGTCTATGTAAAAATTTCGGTAGATAGTATGTTGGTTTATTGAAGTCGAGTTTATTGGCATGAAAAGTAGAGTTACCAACTGCAAAGAAAATGTGACTTGTGACAAGAGAGCCCTTCAAAATTGTGAGAAATGTGAAGCTTCTGGTCTGTTTTGTTTTTCTTCTTGCCGCTTACATTTTTTAAAACGAAAGGAGGCCGAAGAAAGACTTTAGTCATAAATTTAAATTGGTCCCCCCCCCAGGCACCGGTTTAAGCCGTATTTGACAAAAGGACCGTTTGCATATGAAACCCCAAGAAAGGGCCACGTGCTCCATTCTCTCAAACGCTCGTCAGTCTTTCGCGCACGTGTCCGGAATAAATAACAGGCCGCGGTTATGCCCTCTTCATATGTAATTCGGTCTTGTATCGGCGATTTGTTCTACGCCGCTTCGAGGAATTCCTTTCCCACTTTTTCGAAACGGGGGAGTATCAGTTGTCGACGTGCCGGTGATGCAAGAGCGCCGGCCTTTCTCACCTCCGCTAAACGGATGGGCAAACAGGGACTCCGGTTCTTTCGGAATTTGTACAACCTGTTCTCGCCTAGATGTGTACCTAGAGGGAACAGTAGCTTCTTGTTCTTAGTACGTAGTAGTAGGAGGCCCATTAAAAACAAAGTACACAAACTCGCTTCGGGAAACTTGGTGACTCTAAGTTTTGAGTAAACCGAAGCTCATCAACCGGGAAGACGCTCACGCCTATGAAGCAATAGGAATCAACTCCGACCAATTATGTAAATGTCATAGCTCAGGGATATCAATTCTTACGTATTAAAATGGGTTCGACATCTTCAAAAAATACTATACTTGTTTTTCCTAGGTATTTTGTCTTGGCGAGACAATTCAATATTATTTACGATAATTATTTGGAGAACATGAGATGCGGTCTGGTGTGACGCAGTTTTTAGGAAACTATTGTCTTTATCGTGCTAACGTTTCTGTCTTTATTAAGATCATCTTCAGAGCTGAAAGTTTTTTTCCTGTGTAGATAATCATTACTGGGTGTCGTGTTGAGAACGCCCTCATCTAAGAATCTCCCACTGTGTCTAATATTCCTTCCTTTGCTTTCTTCCCGATTCTGATTTGCCAACTAACACGTCGTGTATTAAAAAATTATTTAGAATTAAAAAAACGATGTGAAAATCGAAAAACCCTACCGCCTCGGTGAGGATTTGGCTAACAATCTGTAGTAAAGAAGAAAGGGAAAAATGAAAACACTTATAACAATCGACTTCGAACAAGCAATATGATACTAGTCCATGCAAAAACGTTTTGGGCTTTTGATTTCTCGGCTAAGCGACAGACGTATCTGAAACTCAAAAATCATCTCGAAAATGACAAATATTTTTCAGATTTTTAAAAATCAAAGAGGATTTTGGAAAATCTAACAGAAACCGAAACCTCTTTGCAACAAACGAGCCATCGATTTCCTCACAGAACGAGGTACAGTTAGATGGAGGGCGAAAGAAAAAGAAAGGGGAGATACATAGGTAGTAAGATAGATACATATGTAGGTAGGGAGATAGACAGATACATAGATAAATTGATATTTAGATAGATTGATAGAGAGATAAGTAGAGAAAGAGAAAGAGAAAGAGAGAGAGAGGGGGGGGAAACAGACAGACAGAAAAATAAATAGAAAAACAGAGGTAGAGAGTAGAAAGAGGGAGAGAGAGGTAGCTAGTTAATTCAATAACTATGATTATTGTGGATAGAAAGAGTTATGTGCAATTTAAGGTTTTTTTCGGAACATGGAACCTATGATATTCTTTGTTAAATAACTATGACATTATTGATATTAGCGTGTTGTAAATTGTTCTTACATGGGGATTCGTTTGGCCCATACATTATTTATAACATTATTAAATTGCATTGATTTTCTGAATTAATTGACACATAAAGGTCAACACATATTGCTAAGGTTAAAAGCGACTGAACGTAGCCAGCTAGATTTACATATTGTGCGCATTATTCGTTACTTATTGAATAACAGAAAATAGCAATGTTAGGCAGTTTTTCTCATAATAATAGAACTATTGGAAGTAAGATAGGCCTGTAACACCTTGATTGAGAGTTTGAGTCCTCCGTTTAATTGAATTTGGTCCGAAGAATCGCTACCACAAAATGTAAACATTGTAGTCATTTACATAAAGCTGTATATTAAGAGTCTTGTTCTGCTTGGGGATCCAAGCGTAAACATGCCCGCTGGCATAAATTAAAACGAGCACGGTATCGACATTTTTCAGGAATTTGCCCCCCATTTGGCCGGCTCTTCGGCATTTGTTGGAGGAACGGTGTTGGAGTCGGGTATTAGTATGTGTTGAAGGGATCCCTAATTGTATCGAGAGCCGGAGCCAGATACGTGAAATGCGAAGCACGTAGAGCAGGGGCGGCCTCAGTAAAAAAAAAATCGGGAGGGCTCCCTGGAAGAGGAAAAGCGTTTTTCTTCCCTCCTTTCTGCTTATATCACTTCTTATTTCACTCGGCCTTCCTGTGTATTACTCTTTGCTCTTTCACTGCGCAATATCGCTGATGCAATCGATGATAAAGCGCAAAGTCGAGAATTCGATAAAACGGAGTGTTAACATTCTAGAAGCAACAAACCAACTTTAAACGCAATTGGAATAAACACAAAAAGCGCTTTAAACTATTATAGAATTTTATCGAAACAAAAAGAAAATAGTTCTACACCACCCTCCACTATTTTTTTATTCCACCATCATTCTATCGTAGTAATATCATTTATTATTTAAATTCTAATTTATAAACTGAAAGATTTATGTGGAGACGATACGTGAGATCTAATAACGCTGTCTTAAACCACAAAAATTATGAAATCCAGCCTATTGTGGTAGTAACACAGTCACAAATACAACAAAACCAGTTTTAAACATAATTGGAATGGGACAAACCTGACCTGCTCCTTCTTAATAATGCTTCAAGAACTAATTTTTAACTTAAACAATCAAATTATCGTTTATAAATTAATTGTTAATGTACCTGAAATTATAAAGATAACAAGATAGTCACTTGTCTTGCCTACATCTTGGGACATATAGAATAATTCAAATTGAACGAATGAAACCAATTTGTGGATATTTATGCCACAGTACAAAAATTAAAGAAATCTTCAATCTTTGCATATACTTATAAAGCTATAATGGTTTAAATATTCCACTTTCCGTAAAGCCGTTTCAAAACCAATAAATCTATTAATTATTCAAATTAATTATTCATTATATCGAAGGTTTTTGAGACCAATTTTTCATCTCAATCAAAACCCTAAATACAGAGTAATTAATTGAAAGATATTATTTGGTCTAGTGGACCATGAAAACTAGTGAATCCAAAGAAAATCCTTAGATAAAAAGAAAAATTAATTGGAACAATTAATATGGTATATAATCGTAAATTATAACGCATTAATAATTAATATGGTATAAGAATGTAATTATAACCAATAAACAAATATGGATAAATCTATTAATGTTCAGAGGAAAGGTTCCTCAATGCACCCAACTTAATCTCTACTTAATTAAGTTGGATCGCCATCCGATTCTGTGTATATAATTTTTTATTACAGCTAGCCTTATTATTGTAAATATGCGGAGACTGGTGATAGAACTTTTAATCGTTTCTTGAGAATATATTTATAAGCGTGAATGTACATAAGCATTGATGGTGGAATATCCTGTATCCCACCAAATATGTATCTTGATGGGTCATAAGGAGTGACGGAGGAATGTAATACAGCATCATCCTAATTAAGTGAATGTAATTAGGAAAGCGTGAATTTATGTAAAAACTGCTTAGGTTGTCTCACTGGGGTTGATTTCACATTGTAAAGACCGATGGGGTAAAATCGAGTACCATAGCCTATTTAAGAGCGTGTAGGCGTTGGGCAGAAATGCCCTGGAGCCAACGTCGGAGGTAGTACGTACTACTGTCCTACTCTGGACCTCCTCGCCGCAGTAACAATAAATTAATAATGTTAACTAATGTTTAATACGCGTTATCTTGATGGATCAGCAGTCATGTTTGGTATGCTACATTAGGCATTCTCACAAAAGAATAAACCTGCAAGAAGTTACTACACGAGTACGCTTCCATCTCTTTTTGATGAACGCCCGGAAATACTTCTCAAAAATAATAGCCTTATTTATGATAATTTATAATTTACAATACCACAGAAATGCCGATATGGAAATATGGGATAATGCTCCGTTTTAGTGCAACGAAACTACCAATACAAGCCTAAATATTCTTTTGGCCCATGGCCCACTTCCGTTACACCACGTTTAAATCAACTTCCCAACCAGCATAAATCTTCAAATCCAGAAACTTTCATACCGATGAATTCCCCCAAAATCTCTCGCAGACTAAAAATTGTAGTACTTCCAATGGGTAGTTTTACCATGTTTTCAATTGTATATATATACACATTTCTTTTGACAGTGTAATTGATATCGAATTGAAAGTTTTTATAGTATATTATTTTAAGAAAATATATATGATTACTTTTAAGTTCTCACCGTTCATTACGTATCATATTAAAAACCTGAGAATTCTACATATCATGTACCCTAAAAACGAGACACATTGCTGCTTCTCTGTGGGGTTTTCAGTGTGTATAATATCAAAATAAACTAGATTTCATTCACTGTAAGATCTAATCCCAATTTGTACGAATTTGTACGTCGAGGTTCAGGCACAAGATATTAGTCCGAGGTAGGTCCAATTTGGCACTGATCCGCCGGTGTACCATTTGCATAAAAATCCCAGGAAACAGGAGTTGCCCGGAGATGTCGCAGTTCGGAACTGGCCAATTAACTTGAGCGGCGAGCGTTTTTGCGCCGGGATTGAAAAAGAGAAAAGAGCGAGCCGACGGGGAAAAGGCATTCCTCCATAGTGATGGACCATTGTCATCCGCCGCGTCCCCCAGTCAACGTCAAGGATTATAAAATCGCTGGCATTCCTACCGCCGCTAACTGTCCAAAAACAGCTTTATTGCTATTCGCCCCCTGCCCCACAAATTTATAAGAAAATACGCCGACTTCATTATGCCTCAACTTTCATGGATCAGAGTTCACTCGCTTCTCGCCGAAAAACATCCAAATGGACTGTATTTGAATTGCTCCAATTGTTGAGTTTCTTAGAGTTTTTATGCTTTCAGTTCTAATTTGATTTACATTAAAAGAAGGGGTTTATTTTATTTTCAACAAAGTATAAAACGAGGAACACAAGTTTATAGAGAGAAAATGAGAGAAATGGACTGTAGGTAGATAGGCAGGAAGACAGAGAGAGAAAGAAAAAAAGATAGAAAGTGAGAGAGAGAGAGAGAGAGAGAGAGAAAGAGAGAGAGATGAAGATAAGTGGGACACAAAAATATATATAAAAATAAAATGGAAAAATAAAATTATAAAAAAGAAAGGAAGATAGAGAGAAAAAAATTTCAAACTTATGCAACTGTTGAAGTCGTATATTATTAAGAGAAATTGAGAGAAGGAGAGAGAGAGAGGTGAAATGAAACCTATTCTAGATTAAAGATTTTGATTAAAAATGTAGAATGTGGTGTGAAAGACATCTTGGTCTGAATGTTTGGTTCTGAATGGGTAGGTCAAATTGCATGCTATAATGCCTGGAGTTCAAGTAAATCCCAACCTGTTTGTATTAAATCGACTTGTAAAACTTAAGCTCTTTTTCTAACGTTACTTTTCACCCAAGTCGTCTGTTTAGTTAGTTGAAAAAATTAAAAACAAACTAGACTGCAAAAATAGTATAATTCAACTGGCCAAAAACATAAATTCGATTTTATATGTATTTTATTTTTTAAATAAATGATGAGAAATTATAAAATTGAACAGGAATCAGGGGACGAGAAAATACTTTTTCCCTTTTGAATACAACACAAAATTGGATGGATAATTATTATTTTAAAACATACATGATGCAAAGATATGAAATAATCTGCAAGGCCGCTGCAGATTTGTTACAGCGATGTTGTAATCGTCAAATAACTATAATTAATTTGTAATTGTTTACTGATAATACATTATATGCAATGGACTTAATAAGTCCCATCGATAAAATTATGGGGATAGTTATGTTAATTAATGACGAATTTGTAAAATCCTGTAAATATACTTTTTGTAGGAAAACCTGCATCAAGGGACTTTTATTAACTGAATTTTCTGGTTGATTGTATGGCTAGTTATTGATTAGAACAATTTTGAAACATTTAAACATTTAAGAATAACCAGCCTATTGTGTGAGGAAAAATTATCTTAAGAAAAGGTAAATAATAAAATGTAAATAGTACATTCCAAAACAAATGTGTAATATAAAATCTTTGAACATAATTTTTTTCTGCCCAAGTTATGAAATCCCCTAAAAAATACTACTTTCATTATTTTCTGTTAGATTTGATGACATTATGATCGTATCATTATTATCCAATAATTCTACTTTTTGGAAAAAATTTTGGAACTTAAAAAGTATTCTTCCAATACTGAAATCGCAAAATATTATTACTGACTCAAACTGGTTTTCGCTACTGTTCTCAACTGTCCAACAATGTCATTGCGTCCTAGATATTATCTCCTCCATTGAGTTGATACTTTTCAGGGGTCTTTTTGATCGAGTTTGTTTATTGCAATTCATGTTTTTAATTCTTCCACCTACTATCTCATACTTTAAAGCTCCCACACCGACCTATTTTTCCGGGTCAATATAGGCAATTACCTATTTATCCTATCCATCAGGACAGTATACCAGTATACAGGCTTCCTTACTTTATCAAGTATAAAGATTCCAATTTATACACGACCATCTTTACCTTCAAGCGTCCAGATTCGTTTTAATATTGTCTTGAGGACTACCTGTTTTTGTTGAGTCGCTAGTAGTCTGTAGATAGACATAGTCGGAAAGTAATGCCTGCCGTCTGAGTCGGTTGTGTTTGTTTGGTCCAGGCTAATGCTGAGTCCCAAGATAAGAGGCAGTCTGTTTTTTGGATGGGAGTATTATTTAGGGTACTTGTATAGGGGCTTTTATGTCGCAGATGAGTCGACGGTAAGTGATGCAAGTATTGTGGAGGGTGAATTTGGGATATCTGCGGAGTAGAGGAGATAAAGGATTGGTCCAAGTACACTGCCCTGAGGTACTCTCGTTCCCAAAGGATAAGAGTCGGAGTAGGCTGACTAGACTCTGAAGCATCGGCCAGTTAAGTAGGAACGAAAAATCACGTAATGGGTATTTGGAAGGATGCCCTTCAGTTTGTACAGCATTCATGCCACACACGGTCAAATTCACAGTAAAACTTATAAAGTAAAGAGAAATAATTCCTGTCATACAGATAGGCTTAACGTCAAACTAGCCTTTGGGTGTCGGTGTCGCAGAGGAATGGTCAAATCACCTTGTTCAAATGATTCGCACATTAAAAATCCATGGACTATGCCGGCAATCGTACCCAGGACCGTTGGCGTGGCAAATTAGAGTAGCGCGCTTTAACTTCTAAGCCATCGCGGTACCCCTAGTGAAACGAATATGAACATATAGATTAGAAGTTTGAGGAGCTCGGCCAATCACAAACATATTTTGTAATCAAATTGCTTAATGAAAAATCCTTCAAAAAATTCTCATGGGTTCATTTTGCGTATGAAATGCTAAACCAAAAGATTTAAATGTTCCTGGTCCACTGGGCGAGAGTATTATGTCGTTAGTATTATGTAGTATTAAGCTTTTATGTCGTTAAAACCTTGTAAATCATACTGTTACAGCTCGTTGCACCGACTTTAAGCTTAGTTTAGTACTGAACCGAATTCGACATAAAAACCAGCTTTTTTAAATTTTACGTTGAATCGAGTTCAAATAAGTTCATCATGAATTATTTAAACGCGGTTCCACTGAACCCAGTTTAAATCGTGATTGTCTACATGTTGAACAGGCTATTTATTAGGTCCTTTTTCATTGGGGCATTTGTTGAACTACCCAAACGCGTTTAGGCATTGTGCCATCTTCAGTAAAGAATTCTCATTTTCGCCCTCACAGCCGTTCATTCTATTAGTGTCTGGCTAACGTGGATAGTTTCCATGGCTAAATTTTGTTTTAATCTGCCACAACATTGCTACCCTACCCCTGCATCATTTTAATGGCAAAATTTACGTTAATAAATTATTATAAACTAGAAGTAATCATTTATTAGTGTATACGAACAAAGCGAAACACATCGGCCCAATTTAAAATTCCTAAGAGTGAAACTTTTATTTTCACCCGCTACGAGATGTGTCGTTACGGTCGGGAAAATGTAAGTTTTACGACTAGTGCTTAAAACTGTTTCCATTGATCTCAAGTCCTCCCAGTTTACAGGCAGGAGGTTTTGAATAGAAGATACCATCGATCGATAGGTATAATTTTATATTAATGATAGGATTGTTTTTCATTAAATGAATTCGATGATGATGAGGAGGAAACAAGGAAGCGGGGTTTGTGATCGTCAGGCACTGCAGTAAGGACAAGGCTTTAAACGATGAAAGAAACCATAAAAAACCCATCTATAACATAATCAACATGGACCACCGAGATCAATTAGAGTTGCGTTTCTCGACTCCATGATATTGTCTTACATTTCAGTATTGTTTTCTACCTAAAATTTGAATCTTTACAATGGAGTAGTGTTCTAAATTTATTACCGCCGGTGAATAATCTGAGCAGTGACCTCCAGGGGTATAGAAAAAATGGCAATTAAGCTGATCCGTATCTTACACTAGACGGTCATTCATTCTTCGCCTAAACGCGATTTAAAAAATATTCACCGGAATATCCGTCCGGGTTTGTTTTAATATCAACCGAGATCAGAGGGGTGGAAGGCTGGGGGTTGGTAATAACATATTCATCCACCCCGGCCTCCGTTCGGAAATTTGAATGGGAATTGGTTTGTAAATAATAACCTTATTCGGTTATCGGGAGCATCTTGGGCGTGTTGCCCCCCCCCCATCGTTCCATTATGAAAACACTTCGGCGGGTCGAGAAACTTATTGGTGAAAATTCGTGCCTAATACTATCTTACCTTATGTATCAACATCAATGAACATTTTGACTCACCTGGAACAAAAAAGAAAACTGTTATTAGAGAAAAACCAACTTAAAAATCGTATTGATGATAGTAGGTTAATAAACCTAAAAAAGATATTTTTAATTCAGATTCTCAAATTCAACATGAAATCATAACATTCTTTCTAAAATGACAATATTAGCTAGAAATATTCTAATTATAGACGATTTTGAAAAGTTTCAAATATCGTATTGGTTTCTTATGTGTTGTTCATCTTTTTCAATATTTAGTTAGCTAGATACTATTCCTTTTCTTTTGTAAGCCTTTCACTGTCGTCAAGCAAGCTCCTAACAGATTTGGCTAACTTATTTACTTCTGAATTCTTCTTTACTGGATGCTAATACGTAAACGGCTTTTGTAACGAGGTTATTCCGTTTTTAAGCTTTTGAAAAAAAAAGAGGGAAAAGACTGCTGCCCTTTTAAGAAAAGGAGGGCCGACAAATGCGACGTTTCGTTTGAAGTCGAAGCAAAACTGCGTTCGCCTGAGGGTCTTCCCGGACTGAATCACATTTGGCGAGAGTTCGTCAGGTAGGCCCATGGGACTGACCACTTACCCTCTTTGCTCCTTCTAATCTTCTTTTACCCTCTGACACCCTTTTATTGAATTCACCCTGCCCTAATGCACGATCGATTTTCCTGAGGTGTTCGACAAAAAAACGGAAAATAGAATTCAAATAGATCAAAAATGTAACACAGAGTGACAGCATTTTAAATAATTTTTTCTTTGAGAAGAAAAAATGGAAAGGAGACTCCTTTCGATATTTGTTAGGTTTACCCGCATGAAGTAGCGAACTTCCTTCCAAAACATTTTTTGCTCAAAGATCGAGAAGTAGTGTGCACCGGGGGGAAACTGGTTTTGTCGCTCGTCCTTGCGACCTCGACGGGAAGGAGTTTCAAAGCAATAAAAAGAGACTCCGAGGGTTATTTGATAGAGCCATGGAGTCTGTGATTAGATAGAAGCGAGCAACCCTAATCATAACAATCATGAACCATGGGAGAAGGGCGAGGGGACGCTCGGAGGTGGTGTAATGAACCAAAGGACAATATGAACTCCAATTACTCCCCATCACTCCCTATAGACCCACACTCCGACCAATTTTAGTCCATTTCGAATAAAAAAAGAAAAGAAAAAACCGCTTCAAAATTACTACTTTGATTATATTAAAGTTCGACCGTCGTCTCTCGGCCTCTGTCAAGGACGATCACCAAAAGACATTGGATTTGTTCTTTCGGTTAAACGACTCCCGGAAATTTTACTTATGTTTTGCTGAACATTTCAGACATTATAAATAGAGTTATTTTCAATTTTTCAATCTTATATATATTGAAAAACATTAACTAAGGTATAGTGTTCTGCACGTTGCAGCATCCATTGCCATACTAAATTACAATTTAAAAATGGCATAAACTGTGCACAAATATTGTTGTTTGTGGGAAAAAGGTGTTATTAAAAACACACATGATGAGGAATGCACCTACTATGCACGTATAACAAAGAAGAAGAAATAAGACAGTAAAACAAAAATATAACTAAACAATTATAACAAAATAATTAGATAACTAAAATTTAGCAAACTAAATATAGCTTATAATACATATTAACATTAAGTATTAATTAATCTTTATGTACGGTCTTGGTTGGGATAACAAAAGTCAGTCACGAGAGAGATTCGAACCCACGACCTTCGGCTAAATTCGCCGCTGCTCTAGCCACTTGAGCTATCTTGACGTCAATCCACTCGGACACCAACTTCCCACTTCAACCTACCTTTAGAATTTGATATGGGAAGTAGGTGTAGGAGTGGATCGAAGTCATTATAGTTCAAGTGGTAAGAGCAGCGGCGTATTGTGCCCAAGATCGGGGTTCGAATCCCGCTCGTGACACTAACTTTTTAATTTCAACCAATTACATAAAGATTAATTAATTGAAATAATTTATTTGGTCAATCGGACTACGAAATGTAATGGAGTTAATTATTAACTATGATTTAACATATAATAATTTAGTCAAGAAACAAATGAAAGTTTGTGTGATATTTTGGCTGATTGAACTAATTTTTTTCGGGCCATGTTCCAACCGAACGATATAACTGGTTTTTGGATTATTTTACACCCATCACAAATTGCATAGCCCCTTCTTCTATCTCTCCGAGTTCGTGATTTCGCGCAGCACAATTATTTATACGTATATTTTAAAGTTTGTTGCTTTTTATTACATATTTGATTGGCAAGTGTGTCTCAATGAAGGACAGGCATATAGTAACATTTCTCGGTCATGTCTTCATGACCTTATGCTTTATGCTCAAGGCAGATAAAATTTTAAATAACGGAGCCGGGACTCTGATAGCTGCTTTGCCTTTTTCCACTATGACATTTTCACGTGAAATTTAGTTTTGATGTAGTTTGTCGGCCAGGTAGGTTTTGGACCAGTCAAAACGTATTTCCTCAACTTTGTACAGCAACGAGGGTCTGCGATTGGTAAAGAGGATACAGCGAGGTCATTTATCTTCAACTTCCATTCAAAGCAAAAGCGTTTTATTTGCGCAAGTTACTCGTTTCACTTGTTTGCTAACACATTGACTCTCCAAGCGGAGCAGTAGTGTTGTAATCTATACACTTCTAATTTTTATGTTGTTCATCCAGTTGATATTTTTGAAGGTATTTGGTTAGATAGCAAAAATAACTGATTAAAATATTTTAAATATGCCAAATATGTTATAAGATTTATAAGTTGGAAAAAGAAAGTCACTAAATAAAAAGAAACCGAATGATTAACATCACATGCTCCGTTTTTATTTGTATTTTCTACTCTCGAGATTGACAATCTCTCATATTTTGTCTTCTGTTTTCTTAGCAAGCGAACCTCTCGAATGTTGTTAAATTGCTATTGAGATAACAAGAAAAACATGAATTCATAATACCTAAAGATTTTCACGCCACTGCCCCTAGGCTGAAACACCTGAACAGTGCGTAGAGGATCGGAGGATTATTCCGGATAACATACGCTTACCCCAGAGTACTCATTCACGCTAATAATTTACACTCGCACTTACACTTGAACCCATGCTATATACATTTAATAGCTCACATATCCCTGAGGTGCTAAAACAACGATTCGTGCCCGTTATCGTTACGTAAGGTCAGCAGGTAGTTCATCTTGCAAGCTTCTAATTTTCTTACTGTACTGACGCGGTCCCTTTTCAGCCATTAATTGCCCATGTGTAAGCCTAGTATGACCTAGCGTAACCTGCTGCTTATCCCTTCTAGACCCGTCCTCCGTGGAACAAGGATCAATGCCAGTCTTTATCCACCGTAATTTGGCAGAACACTATGCTCAGCAATTTACCCAGTTTTCTTTTTCATTATTTTTAATTTATCCTACCACATCTGCTGAGTGGACAGGATGTGGTGGTCCACGGCCTCTTTAGTCTCTTTGTCTGCTTCTTCATTCCTGACTATCCCTACATGGCCGGGAATCCAGACCACAAAACCGTCTATCCGTCAGCATTGATCCCTTTTAATAATTCGCATATTTTAGCTGTGAGAGGTGTGATAATTAGGACTAATAATTAAGAAAATGCTTTAAACTTTAAAAAGAAGAACGGAATAACGTTATTATCATAAGTTTCTATGTACAAACTATGGATGAAGTAAATAACGCAAAATATTTAAAATTAATGCGATTCATTCCCACACTTTAATAATAAAAAAGACGGTCGGGTTTGCAAAACAATTGCTCACAGTTGTTTGTGCGATGGAAACAGCGAGACAAGGCGGAACATTAAAAGTCTCCATAATTTTCTTTCTCTCTTATCGAGTAAAAAAAATTCCAACATAAGATTTAAATGTTAAGATCGTGTACTGTGATTGTTAATAATTTTCATGACGAGACTGTGATCCCGCTGATAATTAAAGATCATACGCGAATAAATCTTCCCTTCAGATAAAACTGCTAACATCCAAGAGGCATACGGGATATAACATAAAAACACGCAAGCCCGTTGGAGGTAGGGTCTGGGATTTAATAGATATTTCAGATTTGTGCCCGAAGAAGACATAAAAACGAGGTAAAGAAAACTAAGCAAATGGTAACAGAAATAAAATATTTTTCCAACAGCCTGAAAAACAATAAAGCATGTTTTAATTATTGAAATTGTTTGACACAATTATATTATTGTTGGACTGCACATCAGACCAATAAAATCAGTAGGAGTTAGCAGGAATTTACTGACCACTATACAGCCAGGCTAGTATATGGGGAGATGTTAAAGATAATAAATCCATTGACAGAACAAAAAAATTTGGAATGGTAAAATGTAAGGGAAAGTAAAACGGAAAATTTAGTACTTTTCATTTGATTCATATTTTGCCATGCAAACCCTTAATAAAAGGATTGAAAACTATGTCATTCTAGCTGAAATACTTGGTAACAATGAGTGTGCCATGATAGTGACAGTGATGAGGAACTATGACGCGGGTTTGTGCTCCTCAGACACGCTTGTGCCTTGGAAAATCTTAAAAGTAGTAACAATGACAAAAATGTGTTCATAACATCGGATATCCAAGGAACAATTAGAGAATTACCATGTACAAAAATTACATCAAAACTAGTCAGTGAATATATCCAAATTCTACAGAACTTGGACAAACACCACAACCTGTTGATATCTTGGGCAGATAAACATACTAGAGTAGGATCTTGGTACAAAAAAAAAACACACAAAAATTCCACATAGAATGAATCCAAAAATGTCAAAATGAGAAATGGTTAAACACTATGGGTTAACAATAAACCTATGCTAAAACAATAATCACCAAGACTGGCAAACTTAATGTTACAGTTAAACAGGGCAAAATTCAGAAGAGGAATAGGACTATATATACCGGTCATTCGTATCTGGTATGCAACATGGGCATATTCATCGCTGATCCCATTTGTAGATAATGAGGTGGAAGATATATCATCTTCGATTGTGAAGCAATCGGTCACTAGAGACATAACTTTGGGTACAAAGAAAACCAAAGTAATGAAATTGTAGTAACTGCAGTCAATGACCAATTATCCTTTAAAACAAAGATGGAGTCGACAGACTGAACTAAGCAATTAAAAAATTAATTACGATAAGCCAGAAGCCTGGAGAGGATGAAGAACATAAACTCCAACTTTCTAATCTTTATTCCACATCATCATAAGCATTGTCAATTAAAACGTTAAAATACATTAGCGATAGCTTTTCTGCGGACTGATAAATTTCGCCTTCTTCCTCGCTTTTTGGTCTAACAGAATCGTTACGGCCTCTCGGTATTTTCAATAGTATATACTAATTTTACAAAGATATTTATTTTCTTTATATCTAGAGTGCATTTTTTCATTATTTACTGACACCGATATTTAAGATGAGAAAAACCGAAACCCGTTTGATAGGCCCAAATAGCGACAACGTGCAGACCAAAACGATCGCAAACGACACAAACTAAAGGTTCATCACCCCTCAGACCTTCAAGAGGAACATTAATGCTTCACCAAACCGTATTGGTTGAAAATTGTAAAAAAAATAATAGGTCTATTAATCTTTAGTCTAATAACAGGTCTATTAGAGTTTACTGCATATTTGTGAGTTAAAAAAAGGTTGTAATTAATTCAATTATTTTTTTTAATCTAAGGTCTTGATTGAGATGAAAAAGTTAGTGAAACGGGTGGGATACGAACCCACGACCTTCGGCTAAATACCCCGCTGCTCTACCACTCGAGCTGTCGTGACTTCTATCCCCTCGGAACCAACTATTATTTCAACCTATAAACTTTCGAATTTTTCCTCTTTTTGCCATTTTTCGACCCCCTAACTTTTTCATCTCAATTCAAACCTTAGATAAAAGAATAATTAATGTGATCAATTAAGTCCGCTAATGGTTGTAATTAACTAACGCAGACGAGATTCTGATGTACGGATAAAGAGATGATTGTTTTTACTTTATAGTTTATGCTTTCAAAATTATGCAGACTCGTTTTACCAGGGATTACTTACATCGAAAGTATGTGCATTTTATCCTCTGGGAGCGTCTAATAAGGAGAGATAAGCACGTTCAAGCAGCGTACATTATTGCCCCCGGATCAAGCATATGTAGGCGTCATCTCCAGCCTCCTACGCGCAAGCCAGTAATTAAACTTTTAAATAGTCGGAGGACAAAGGGGGGAATAAAGAGAGGGGGATTGACAAATAAAAAAAAGAAAAAAAGCTCCATTCCTTTGTCCGGTAATGGGAGGCCGACCGCAGCTGACAAAAAGGGCCCGACCGCAGGAACCGCCGTTCCCGTAATCAGAACTGGTCAATCGGTGACTGTTTCGACTTCTTACAACGCGTAAGGGCCACCGAGTGAAAGTATTTTGTTTGTACGATCGTAATTTATTGGGATGGACGAGGCCCCGGGATCTTTCCAAACGTTTGTCAATCATTTTTCCCCCAGAGATATGATAAAGGAAGGGCATGGGCTTACCATCGTCATTTTCTTTTTGTGCTTATATAAATATTCGAACCCAATGGCGCCTGAAAAAAAAAAGGTTTTCAAAGCATCATTTCCATAATCTTCGCACCCTTATGTTTCCGTAATGAGAATATAAGAATCACCCTCTCCTACCCGGATGATATCAAAATAATCCTATCATGCGAGGCTTTCGATCAACAAAGATTTCGTCCTGTCCGCCAATTATCACTATTAAATTTCCATGTCAATCACTGAAGACAATCACTATCTAAAAGTAGATGTTAAAATAAATTCTACTAATTTAATCACTAACACACAAAAATGTAATCAGATTTTAAGATATAACAGATTATTAGGAATAATATCCAATGGTAATAATTTAAAAAGTTGGTCTTTTATGCCCAGTATAGTTTGTTCAAACTAATTCAAAATATATTAAAATATGTGGTGTTTAGTTGACCATTAATTGATAATTATTTGGAGATCGAGAGGTGCGGTCTGGTGTGACGTACGTTCCTAGATATACATAGATTTACAAAATGATTAGTCGGAGATGGTGAGATGCGATCTGGTGTGACATAGATTTCAGAAAAACATTTTCTTTATCCTGCCTCCGTTCTATCTTTATTGAGATCATCGTCAGAGCTCAAAGTGTTTGTTTTCTGGGTGATGTGCCATTACACAATAATACATAACACAATAATGACACATCACACATCAAACTAACATTCGTAGCCCTATAGTTGATCTGCACAAAGATCGAAACGTCGGCAGGATGAGGAAAATGGTTTTCTAAACCTACGTCACACCAGACCGCACCTCACGATTTCCAAACAACGTATTACAATATAAAGTTCATATGCAGTAGTCGATCCTTTGTTTGTTTTTGGTTACATGGTTTTGTTATTAATTATGTGTTAAAAACTTTGTAATATGAGCATGCTTTACAATGTACGAATAAAATGTATATTACTAATGTGTGATTGTATCGTTTGTTTTCTTCCAGTGACAACACTGAATTTTGATCAGCACTTCACCTAGAGGACCCGAGATATAAGAAACCAACTTACAAATCGATATCATGCTTTTAAGGGAGGTTGTTGAGCCGTAGGGTTAGGGTGGATCGAAGTTTGGTATGAAATTTTCGGACGTTGGATCGGATCAGTTGAAAAAAGAATGTTGAAGTCGTGGATAGTCAGGTCAGGTGATGCTGTGAGCTTTGACTATTTGCCTGAGGACGTTTTATTGGAAGATATGCTTGGCGGGACACCACAGTCCACTCCGATTTTCCAAAGTGGTGACTTGTATAATAATGTTAGTAGAGTTCGTTGCTGTCCACGTTTTCTGGTATGTTGTGTCTTATTATTTTGTGTGTATATGATTTTAACGCAAGCCGGTAGACCTTTTCAGTGTAAATGTACTTTGTCTGTTTTACTCATTCAGTTTTGTCCTCCATTTTCGACTAGTATTTTTTAAGAGTTCAACTAATTAATAAGGAAAATACGGGATAGTAAGGTAAGATCATACGTGATCCAGAGAATTTGTGAAACAACCAAAGAAAAGGAGAACGTTATAAGAAAGTATTTACATCATTGAGGAGGGGAGAAGGAATAAATAAGATCAAAATAATCAAGCCTCATGAAGGAACCATATCAAAATAAACTGTGAAAAAAATTCCTTTTAAAAAACCATGAATTATAAAGACAATTTGATTATTGCATTATTATGCATATTGTTTTAACAATTTCATTTGAAGGCTCAAGAATACAAGCGGGCTTTCTGCCTAAAGGCATATACCTTCAAGAAGTACTAGACAAAATTAAAATAGTAAACTCATCAACCACACAAATTGGGCCAAACCTTGAACTAGAGAAAAAATTGCCATTAGAGAAATGGCCGTATCCTGCTATATTTACGGATATTGTTAACAAAAGTATGTAACCTCCGAAGGTGATATTCATATTTTCACGGACGGGAGTCAAACAAATGGCCAAGTCGGTTGTGCATCCATTGGAAGATTTAATGGAAATTCATCAGGAAAAGTTGGAAAACTGGTATTCAAACAACCAGTCTGAACTACGGACCATCTAGAAAGCTTTAGCTGGTCAGAAAATAACCAAAATTTTTAAAAAAAGTTTTTGTTTTTAATCTAAGACTACCGAAACTATTTTCCGATGGTTGAAAATCAATTTAATTATAAGGAACATAGAAATGAGCTAAAAATGATTATAAAATTTATTTCATTGCAAAAACAACGGAAATGAAGAAGAACTAGCTAAAAAAGTAACAAGTAGATCAGAAACAACCTTCCTCCAAGTACCGTTTAATGGCGTAAGGAGTAAGACAAGAGAGGATAGCTTGAAACTGTGGGAAAACGATTGGGCGGCAGCAAATAAAAGGTAAGCCCTTCAAAAACTTCTTTCCGACGGTCACTGTTGTACGAAGCATTCATTAGAAAGCCTCTCAAGAGTATGAGAATCTTATCTTACTATTATCGGTTTCACATTATAGACATTTCCATGTCGATGTAAAAAATCACCGGAACATACATGGGATCTGTTCGTTATACGAGAAACGGAGATCGCCTTTTGAGTGACGTAACTTCCACTGGCCAAACTGGGCATCATCATAGGACCGACTGCATGTGCAAATACAAAATATATTTGCTTAAGTTCCTCGACTCTACCGTCTTTAACTTAATGTGGTACACAGTGATATATATATATATAATACATAAGATAACAGAAAACATAATTATTTGGAGATCGCGAGATGCGGTCTGGTGTGACGTAGGTTTTAGAAAAACATTTTATTCTCTTCAAACATTTCTATGTTTATTGAGATCATCTTCAGGCCCAAAGTGTTTATTTTACCTGTAGGTTCTTGTGTGTCGTGTTGAGAGTGCCCGTTCTTCGTTCTTCTCGTGTAGAAATGTGTGGTGTTTATCACAACCACAAGAATGACACATCTACACGGAAAACAAACACTTTGAGCCCTGAAGGTGATCTCAATAAAGTTCGAAACGTTGGCAAGATAAAGGAAACGTTTTTTCTATAACCGCATCTAACTATCTCGAAATAATCATTGGCTAGAGGTCACTAAACACCACATTACATACATTAAACAACAATGGTATTTATCTGCCTAATAACTTTTTGATTCAACTTGTAGTTGTTGGAACATGTAGATAAAGGATAAAGAAAAAATCGCCGCAACATTATTTTATAGATGAATTAAAATGTAATGGGATGTAGGTGGCCCCAACGGTTTACGTGTTGAGACGGCACTCATCGCTGTAAGCTAAAAGTTCCCGGTTCGAACCAGCGGCCCTGCATTCGAACTGTACATACTTAGAAATGGGCTTTTGTTTTCAAAAACATCTGCACCCGGAGAGTTCATAAAACGTGGTAGTTGAAATACCCTCGTAAAAAAATTAATTATTTTTTTATTGTTTTATATAAATATTGACAAAACAATAAAGCATGATTTATTTTTTAAATTATTGACTAGCACACGAAGACGATTCGATATGAACGTCTCCTCAAGAAATAATTAAGTGTTTTGTCCAGAGGTAGATTTTGAAAGCCGGCTCAGAAACGAGCTGGATCAAATGAAGAGAAATGCGCTGAAGCATCGGACGGCGTTAAAAAATGGACGACCGTCCCGAGAAATCAAGGATGATTAACGACAAAATTAGATTTATATGTTTATTACTCGACGGGCTAGCGATACTTTTGCCGTTTCCCACACGGGTCGACGATTCTCCACGGAGGCGGTTGCCCGAAGGTTTGATATCACGACTCCACGGCTACCGAGACAAATTTCGAGCCTACCGAAATTACTCAGTCTTTCAAAACAGCTTTCCTTCCGTGATAAAATTCTCAGAAAAAAATTTCATCGCGGCGAATCACAAATTTTTTCTTTTTTTCAAAAATCGCGTCCTACACCGTTCTTTTACATCCTCCGAACTGTTCCATTGGCAACGCCATTTTCTACTTTCCAGCTCATACATTCACATGATTTCATATTCCCATATTGTCTGCCGTCTCATAATGGCGCCGGGGTAATGGGAGGTTAGACCAAAGGCCACTAAGGTTCCACAATGCAGCCTCTAATTAATTATATATTCCCGGCAATAATTACCGAGATAGCTTTCAATCCGGATTGCCACACGCGAAGGCTAATTATAGTCTTGTGTTTGTTTTTAAATACGGCCATATTTTAAAGGGTTGGAGGGGTGGTGCTGATCAATATGTGTTTGACTATCGTGTGGGCAAATCCAGCCGAATCAAGTATGTAAACTTACAAAAAAAACAAAAAAAACGGCACATTAAATATCACCTTTAAAAAATAGAAATAAAAACGTTAAAACTTGAACTGACGTTATATCACTCCCTCATCCCCGCCTGATTTACAAGTTTAAGTTTATAATAAATTATCAATTGTCCACATTGAGAAAGGCGTGATTAATTATACTTTGAGTCATGTATTCTTTAATATTTTGTAATGTTTTTTCCATGAACATAAGTTATTATATAATATAAGGTATATTAAAGAGAAAATGAATGCAAAAAGTGCAATGTATTATGAATTCCTCTATCTTCGACCGGTCGACTGCACTAATCGACTAATTAATTAAAGGTTATTTTCATCACTTGGTAGATAAAATCTAAGTTCAATTATCCTCCATGCTTAGAATATCAAATCATAATTTTAATGGTAAATTACATTCTTTATTATAAAAGTCTACTCAAAACAATCTGTTTACACTCAATGTGTATTTTATAATAGTTGCTGCTATACTGCTAATGGACTTTCTTAGTAAAGATGTTTTTATTTCTTTTATAGCGACAAAGGGTCAGATCGCGACATTTAAATCAGGAGGTTGATCACGGCCTTATCCACCTCATCCGGCTTTTCATTATTCTTCAGACCTATGTACCATCTCCATCAAGAGCATAAGGATCGATGGAGAACCTGACTGACATCAGTAATTGTTGTGGGGAGTAAACAAGAACCACATCATTTGGAATCAAGCTGTGAAAAATCGTCTAAAATTCAACCATTTAAACGCCATAAGTGTGGTGGGACCATGAAGTGAGTGGACGCACCCTCGCAATATGGAGTATGGCAAATCCTGATGAGGGAGACTGGTGATCTCCTAAACTAGTTGTAACTACACTCGTCTGTTTGTAAATAGATTTATTTTAAAATTATAATTGATAAGTTGTAATTATATTGATAATTTAAAAAAAAGAATAATATTGGAAAAGAAAAATATTTTTGTAAATATTGTTAACCCTAAAGAGAACAATCTGTTCTGTTTTTTTATTACTACTGTGCAAAATACATTGAGCTATACTAGGTATAAACAAATCAGACAGACCTGTCAGATCAGGAGGCTTGATGAGGTTGGGAAGAGAAACCACCCAGTGCTGGAACTCTATTTTATTTAATTGGGTGAGTTCGATAGGTCATGAGGCCATCGTCGTTTTAAAGAGCGCGGAGGATTTTAAGGGCGTGACGTTGAGGAAAGAGTTTAGGACTAATTGGTAGGGGGGTTGGAAGGATAGCTTAGAGCGCCTGTTCGAGTAAGATCTTTCACAAAAGGGATTTTAAGATCTTTATGGATAGTTTGCTTCATGGCATAGAAGTCGTTGTATATTGGATGATTTAGCCAAGTCCCACAGCACAACACTGTAGGTCCAAATAGGTCTGATGAGTCTTTTGTAAGCAGTTAGTTTGATATGTACGCTTAGTATTGATTTTGGTACAAGTAGGTGACCGAGCAGTCCATATCTTTAGTACTTGTCGTCCTAATCTTGTATTGGGTTCCATGTAAGTCTACTGTCTAAGTAAAGCCCAAGGCAGCGGACTTGGTTCGATAGTGGTATTATCTTGTTACATATGCACTGGTGGACCGGTTTGACGTTTGAGCGTAAACTTGTTCGTTTAACCTGATTTGCCACAGATTGCACCAGTCGGTAATGAGGTGTAGGTGTTGTCGGGTTGCTTTTGTTCCTAGGATAGGATTCGAGCGTATTGATAAGATTGCGATGTCGTCCGCCTAGGTTGAGAGTATGTCAGCAGTGTAGATATTGTTTGGGATTGGGCCTAGGATACTTTCTTGTGGAACCGGCATTGACTGGCCTGTTAGGTGAAAAATCGGTGCCGATAATCACTTTAAACCATAGATCCGAAAGGAAAGATTTCATGATATGATGGTAGGATTGAGGAAGAGATACGTTTTAACTTATAAAGGGGAGCGGGGTGCCATACTCGGTAAAATGCTTCCAATCGTCCAGAAATATGGCTCTGCACTATTGTTTGTTTTCACGAGGATATCGTGTCGCCTACTATGAAGCACAGTGGAATGGAGAGATCCTAATTCAAATTGATGGTTAGGAATTAACTATTAGAGCCATGGTGTATTTATCCGAAGGTCGTGAGTTCGAATCCCGCTCGTGACTTTTTCATTTCAACCAAAACATTAATAAAATATTAATTAATTGTTAGGAATTCAGTTTTCAGAGTCGACTATGGGAATTAGTCTTGTAAGGAGGAGACGTTTAAAGATTTGTGATAAAATAAGAAGATGGCTTATTGGTCTATAAGAGGATGGGGCACTGGAGGACTTTGCATTGGGATTATTAAGATAGTTTCCACTGAATTGGAAAATAGGCTGTGCAAAATATTCAACAATCATATAAATTTTAAACTATTTCGCACGGTTGACTTCATTACAACTTGTTTTTCAAGACATCATTGAATTTGTAATTTTGATTTATTATCGTATTATACACCTGGTAGGTCACTATGGCTTATCTTAAAAATTGAATTTAGAAATCATCGTAAAAATCCTACTTATCGATAATGCTCTATCTGAAATCAATATTGGATTTTTTTTGTTCGTCGCCTCCCCCGGTACGCTTCATTTAAATGTTCGTCGAAGGCCTCAATCACCGCGGCGTAATTATTTTCGTAGGCCCCTCTCTAATAACGCCGGCCCTTTCCTGGACAATATTTCCACCCGGGTGGTGGCTGGGAACGTTACAACAGGCCGGTAATTTGTTTATTTCTTCAAACAGAACGCCCACATATTAGTTTCGATTTCGACCCGTGGAATAAATCCATACATTATAACATATAGTTTTAAAAGTTAATTGTTTAAGAAATCGTAAATTAACGTTATTTATACGGGGTCTTCTCCGGCAGTTGAAGCCATTATTTATACATTCATGGCTCTGTGAGAATACAATGCCAAGATGACAAACGCATTTTGATTTATTCGGCCATTTTTATCTGAATCTCGCAACTTGATTATACATGTTAGAAACAACAAAAATGCTTGTAGTAATTATTTTTAAAAAAACATATAATTGATCGAGTTTTTTTACTCAGTCTGTCATAGGCAGATCACTCGTAGTTCTTGAATTATTCAATTTTAAGGAAGTCCGGGGAAAGCATTGAGAAGAGCGTTAAATTTCCTTTAAATACGCACTCTGCTAAATTTTCAATTTAATTTTTGGTAAACAAAACAATCGTTAAATATCTCACGGTATGACTTGGCAAATTTTAAATTTCTTCGTTTAATAAGCTTTCTACCCTTTTCCTTAATTACATCGAGCAAAAATGTAGGAATTTTATTAAATGGGTAAAAATTTGTGACGGTGTGAAAAAGGGGAGCGTGGGGTTAATCTAAAAATTCAACTTTTTATTATGAGAGAAATTAATATCCACAGAGAAAATCTCGTAGTGAACAGTTAGATTAAGTTGAATTTTTGTTATAGGTTAAAGTTAGGTTTTACAACGTCTGTATTGTTGTTCTTTTTTTTTTGTCTTTATTTAAATATCTAGGTATTTTGTCCAATTTTTCTGCTTTTTGTAGTTCGCTGTGTTTATTGTTTCTTTTTTATGCGTATTCTTTCATTCTTCTTTATTTCTATGCCTTCTAGCACGTTTTGGAACTCAAGAAACAACAGAATTCATCAAAGCAAACAGGAAAATATTGAATCCAAACAGGATACATAACAGGACTCTGCAGAATAGACATCTGAAAAACAACACGCAACTTGCAGATTTTACCAAGAAGCAGAGTAGACATCAACACGCCTACTACCAAACGGGGGAGGGGTATTTTTCCAGCAGAAGGAAGTGTTTTGGGATATGCAGAAAGTAACCATACAGTAACTGCAACTACTGCGTTCCTACTGATCAAATCCTTTGAGCTAGGTATCAGCGGCGTACCTTAGATACTGAATGGGAGACAGAATACCTCTTAAAGTTTAGCAGTACACTACACCACTTCTTACATGATATCTACATCTACATCTACAATAACAAACAAAATTGGAATCCAACGCGGCCGAGAAAAACAGCAATCACAGATATTTTACTTGCTGTTGATACAGGTAACTTGACAATTATTAAAAGTTACGAAAAAAGTTTTAGATCTAAAAGTTCATTTATAATTGTTATTGGCGAAAACTACAGATGTAATTATCTCTCCAGTTTGTAAAATAAGAAAAAAAGCTGAAAGGTTCCCAGCTTTACAAAGATGATCGAGCCTAGTGGGCCGATATTTATTTTCGTGATGTTAAAAATAAATTTATTAACGAGAAATGTTTTTTTCTTAAGAGTTAAGTGGATAGGCGTATTTTACCATTGTGCGACCAATTTAATTAGTTGAATGTATCGTAGTTGAATGTTGACTATGTAGGACAGGAAAATCCCGCATGGTCGATAGGATTTCATTAAGAATCTCCTTGTAAGTCACAGACGGCCAACTTGTAGCTCATAACTCCTGTTGTAAGGACATGACAAGTAGGAGGAGTTACAAACTAGCAGGCCTGGTTTTATTTCACCTGCTCCCTCCCATCATGCCAACAAAAGGACACAAAAATCATAATGACGCCCATGTTCAAAACTGCACTTTGTCGGTCTCGCTTTTCCCCCGGTTCTGAATTTTAGTGGGAAAAGATTTAAATTTGCATATAAAGAAGGTGAAACTATCTCTGGTATCTGGCTAGGAAAATACCCCATAATTCGGACTGTTGTATCTAATTAAGATAAAACCCGGATTCTTAATACCTCAACAGGACGAAAGCAAACTTTTGTACTTTTTTCGCGTTGAAAAAATGCCGAAAAACGATACTCTACCAAGGACAAACAGGTTTAGGATTTTAAGAACAAAATTCGCGAACAATGAACGAAAAAAATTTCAGACCTAAAAGTCTTCGTAGTTGTACAAATCTTATCTTTAGTTTTTGTCTCTTAAGTTTGTGTTGGGATTTTATTTAGTGTGGTGTCTAGGTATAGTGCCATATAATCTGACTAATACATCCATAATAAATATCCGAATTGTTGATGTACAGTCAGGTAAAGGGCCGAACACTAACTTCAATGCCAGGCTGCACTCGGAAGCCACATGTCATGAGAAACCAGATAATGTTCGAATTCAGTGGGAGGGATTAATGGGCCGCGGAAGTCTCGAGGTCATCGTCTATAAGGCGATGTGGTGGGCTCTGGGGATAGAACTGTGTAGAGAGAGAGTTTGAGCAGTAAGTTGGCCGAAACTTTTGGAATCGGGAACGGGTAAGTTCGTTGACAAAATGTATGTTGATGAAGTGAGGTAAGTGAAGTAATAAGAAGCGTTGTATGCCAATGGCTTGGCAGAACCTCACACAGTTCCACTTCGTTGTCCAAAGTGGTCGCAATCATGTTTTTTATAGAGTTAGTTAAGTTTTCAATGTCAAAAACGATGTCTTTCCTAAAAGTCTTCGTAGTTGTACAAGTCTTATGTTAGTATTCCATTTCACTCTGTTGTCTATTTATAAGTATTCAGCTTGAGTGGGATTTGAAATCTCTTTCTGTTGATGTGTAAGACGGTGGTTTCAATATAAATTCCACTCCAGTCTGATAATCTCAAGATTTTAATATTTATACTTCCTTCCGATGGAAACCTATCAGGGATTGCTTAGGTAAATTCACAAATTCTGCTGGAAATAAAAGTTTTTGAAATTTACCTAAACAATCCATTCTCAAACTGTTTTTGTATGTTGGAGGTTGCTTGGTTAGACGACACGATACATTCGGGTAAGTAATGAAAATATTGAGTTGGGTAGGAAACTCAGCAGTATAAATGGTAAAACGCATGAGACCAAGAATGCTTCCTTGCGGGACGCCGGTTTGCGTTGTTATTTTAATATTCATTATATTCCCACTCTAAGCAGTTTACACATAAATAAGTTTCCTTGATGAAATAATAAGAGAGAACGTTATAATAATAATTTCAAATATTCAATCCGAAATCACATTATGGTGTGTAAAAGCAGCATATTTACCAAAAATCAACAGTAATTATTTCGTTGTGTCAATTCCAGTATATTTTACCCCATTAATTCAATTATTGAATTTGAATACCTGCAAATAAAATTGCCCTATAACAATTTTAAATTGAGTTCCAGCAGGACGATAAATTCAAGGGTTTATAAAGTAATCAAAATGTTCTGAACGAAAAAGCAACGAAACTGTTCTATTTTAAAACTTTACATTTCGTAATTATTTGATTAGATTAGAACAAAAATTGTGGTCTAGTTATCTATGGCTCGTTTAATTTCCGATTCGATGCCATATTAATTTACCTGGAAGATTCATACCGACTGATTGTACCATAGTTAAAAAGTTCAATCATAATTTGACAAATTCCAATGGTAAATAAATTATCGAAAGTGACTTAAACAACCCTCTTCTGACGACTCCGGATTTTTCAACTTAATTACTATCATTATTTGAAAACAACGTACACGTTCCTCACTTGTTGAACAAAATTAAACTTTCACTTAAGATGGTGATAAACGCCGAAGTCATATAATAACTTTAAAACCAAGTTCTATTTTATAAATGCTGTAATCTCGATATTTGGTTGTGTTCATTACAAAAACATTGCTAGATGTAAATTTATATTTAATTAAGACGGAATAATTTTAAAAGAATGTCTGTACTCTAGTATTACTAATTATCTGTGCTATGCCCGGTTAGTTTTATTTATATTATTGTTATATTTCACTTGTCATCTTATGGGTAAACGCGTGGAATCGGAATTTCGAAGACTTTTCGATTGACCGTGTTCTGGAACTGTAATGACGAGCTGACAAGAGATGAAGATCGCCACCTAATCGGTCATACGGGCCGTCGACCATGGGAACTCCCATTACAGGCTACATCCATTACTGCAGTAATGACCGCCAAGGGCCCATTAAATCCGCCCAGAAACAAAAAAGGAATAAAACGGATAATTTAATAACCGACCCCATTCTGCTTTAGGCTTACAGGTTTTTATCTATGGGCCACTGGATTCTCCGCGACAATCCCGGTTGGCCCGCACATTCTCGATTTCTTTCAAGTCCGTGTTTTTTGAAGAAATAGAAAGGTTTCGCTTTGGATATTTTACCAAGAAATTTGAACCTTTCTGTTTAAACATATATTAAACTGTATAAGGCAAGGGTGTGCACAAAACCCGCTGTTATTCGACCTTTAATGGTATAGATGCCATAATTCATGGGAATTAAAATTGGGGCGGATTTAAAAATCCGTTTTAAATTGAGTATTTGAGGTTACTCAATCTCATACTAAAGAACAAATTTATCATTTCCACAATATAGGAGCGTAGAGATAGTTTCACCGCAAAACGGCACCAGACGAGAGAAAATAAACAAAGGTGAACAGTAGGTGAAGTATAATAAGTCAAGACTTTTGACAAGTTTTCAATGAAGACGATATTTAGATGGAAGAGAGAGGTGGATATATCATTTATGAAAAATAAAAATAATAATGGATCGATGATCGAACTTCGATAAACACCGGGCAAAGATCTAGGGGAATATTTACCTAATATTGATAATAAATAATAAATCTTTTCGAAAGAGATATAATCCTCATGTAGAAGAACTAAACATTAATTAGTAAACATAATAAGAATTTGGATGTGGTGTGAAATAGAATCAAAGTCATTCAGTCAAAAGTGCTAGTAGTCAATTTTCAATGTTAAAGTCAATATTCTATGCTTGGCCAGGCCATTCAAACGCGGATAATCTTAAATGATGGTACTAAAAATAATGACTTTTTTAATGTTTTTTTTATAAGTTAGATAAAACTATAGACTTAATTTGCCTTCTTTTACTAAGTAGGAAATTTGGTTTATTTTCATTATTTAAGCTACAAATTTGTTTTGATAATTTTGATTCATGTATTAATAATAACATACTGATTTGATAGACACTGTACTCTGATCCGAAGTAACTGAGACGTATGGCGAAGAGAGTCAGCTAGCGTGCAAATTATGCAACTGCAATAAGAAACACGCCCTCAGACATTTGTGTAACAGTATAAATCAACAGCTCAATATAACAAAAACAGCCCAACAGTTAACATATAAACATTAACATTTTGCTTAACATTATATGTCAATATTCTAAGGAATAACCTAACAAAAATACCAATTATGTCAAATTATTATTAAAAATAATAAAACTTATTAAAAAAGGGGTACAAAATCAGTATGTACATAATATAAGTCCTTACTTAAACTAAAAGACTTTTAGAGTGAAAACAGAAGACCAATATTCAAAGGTAAAAATAATAAATTCAGAAGTGCCACAAGGTAGCGTTCTAGGTGTAATACAATTCTTTCTATACACCAATAATTTTTTGAAAAAATATAAATATTGCACGTTCTGCAGGTGGCGCAGCGGTGAAAACAGTTTGACCGAGCATCAACCAACCCAAAATTCTTCTAAGGCGAATAACAAGATAAATAAGTAGAGCTGGACAAAATGACCGGTAATGACCATATTGCAAATGTTCATCATACACATTTGCATGAATTAATTATAATTACTTGTTTATGACGATATAGTAATCAAGATATAATAAATCTAACAACACACACACGAAGTTCTCGTAGTAATGTGGCACTCTCAACACGACGCACAAGAATGGCACATCTACCCGGAAAACAAACATTTTGAGCCCTGAAGATCTCAATAAAGATGGAAACGTTGGCACGTTAAAGAAAATGTTTTCTAAGACCTACGTCACACCAGACAATCTCCAAACGATTTAATTAAATATCTGTAGTAATTTAACTTCTGAGCAGCTTTAATTTTTCTTGATCAGATAGATTTTATTATGAATTGTAAAATATTTTAGACCTAATTTCTAAATATTTCACATGCTTGACACTTGTATAATTGGTATATTTTGAAAAAATCTACAATGAAATATGGATTTTTAAGTCCACAATGTCGAATATGATGAAAAACCAGCAAACCCTGGCTCAAGGGGCTTCAATTGTAAGCACAAACAATTTGGAAAGTATAATTCCGGAGGTAAGTTGTCCCAGCTCGGTTGATGATGTCATTCCGATTCCGAAAGTCGACTGAGGACGATGATGAGGCGCAGGAGGGATCTTATGAGAAAGACAATTTGGGATTAGTGGGCAATGCGGTCTACGAATTACCCTGTATATCCGAGGGTCTCGGGATGCGGTAGGCAATATTGTCTTAGTTAATCCCCCATTGACTTCTCCCTTCTTGTTGACGTTTATAATTACGGGGAGGCGCCCTTCGAGCCCTAATTCCTTTTTATATGTAAATGGCGAGGCCCTTTTCTTCCTTCCCGGCCTTTAAGGGGGTGGAAAAAATTCGCCCTTCTCCGTTTCTTTCCTCCTCCGTTTAAGTTAATAAAAGGGTGGCGCGGTACTGAGGCTGTTAACAGCTGTCGCGACAAATTCGTAAGGTTGTAACCCCAGGGGAATCGGCTTACAAATGATTTCCAGCTTTTTAATTAAGTTAGGTATCTCGAAATGCACTTTTTTCCCCGCTGTCGGGGGTGGAATGACGAACGGGACCGTTTATCCGCAGTATTAATCACCGACTTGCTGGAAGGGGCTTAAAACTATTAGAAAGTGTAGGAGTGATATTTATTTTTTTCACCTTTTGTTCTAACAATTTAAACAATTTTAAGTTTAAGCTCATGTTTAATGGACCACACCTCAATTAAACGTTGTACACTAAACAAACATGAACGGAAATATAGAAGAAAATAATTTATTAAATAAATGTTAAAATTTGTCATAAAAACATAACTAAGTAAAAGGAATCTACTATAAATAATTAAACCAAATTTGATAAATTCAAACGTTAAAAATCAAAAATTAAATATTCTACGTACAATTATATTTATTAATAAATAGTAACAACAACATTATATTAAATTCATTAGATTTCGTGGTCCGAACAACCAAATAACTTTTTTAAATTAATTAATCTTTATATAAGGTATTGGTTGAGATTATTATTATTTTATGTTATTTCAAAAGCTGATTGAACAAAAAAAATAGATTTCTAAAATTGAAGAATACCTATCAACTGGAAAGAAATAAAAGCAGACGTTAAAAATTAAAACTAAAGTTCAAGCTGCTCTAAAAAATGCTGATTTTTTATTCTCAAATAATATGCATCTAAAAACTTATACAATGAATCTCAAGCCCCAAATGTTATATCGTAATACTTTCAAATACTTTGATTGATTCTAAAATTTCTAGCATTGCATAAATTCACTTTTTCACATACTATATGTATTTGTACAATTTAAATATAGTTTATGAATCCCTGGCCCTGAAGATGATCTCAGGAAAGATCGAAACGATAAAGAAAATGTTTTTTTTTAAACCTACGTCACACCAGACGCCATCTCACGATCGCTAAATAATCATTAACTAACGTCTAACAAACGTATAACTCCAGTAGTGTACTTCTAAAATCCTTCATGCCGCAAACTCAAGTTGCGACAATCTCCAACATGCGATAAAAAAATTTTTAATTATTACATTATTTTTTTTAAAACCCGCACTAATTTCAAACCTAAATTCGATATTAACAATTGGTTTGGAATTGATAAAACATTTAACAAAATAAGTTTGTTAAACAAGTGTGTAAATATCCCTGTTAAAGAATGTACCAAGTTAATAAAACAAACACTTATGGAGAACCCCATTAACGAATTTGCAGAAAATGATATAGTAGACCTTGTAAACATAAGCCGGCTATCATTGTAAATTTAATTATTCAAATATCGTGAGAAGCGGTCTGGTGTGATGTAGGTATCAGAAAAACATTTTCTTTATGGTGCCAACGTTTCGATCTTTTATTGAGATCATCTTACAGCACAATTACACAGAAGACAAACACTTTGAGCCCTGAAGATGATCTCAATAAAAGATCGAAACGTTGGCACGATAAAGAAAATGTTTTTCTGATACCTACATCACACCAGACCGCATCTCACGATATTTGAATAATTATCCGTTAACGGTCACTAATCTCTACACATTGTAAATTTAATGTTAAATTTTATGAAATGTAAGGTAACCAATGGGGGTTTTAATTTTCCTCACTTAGTAATACTCATGGACAACATTGAAAAAATCGTTTTTAAAACGAAATAACAAATGAATAAAAATCGTCCTTTTTTGGATACGCCATGTAGACGACGATATGCATTCGTTCGCGAACTCTTAAACGATCTAAAAGAATTCACCAACTAATAAATTCTTTATTCCTTATTATAAATAATTTTACACTGGGAATAAATAAAGAACGTTGTTTAAACCTTTTAGATTTAAAACTGTCCATAATCAACAATCCCATTAAAATATAATTATACAGCAAACTCGCAACTACATACACGACGGTACGAGCATATTTTTCAATAATACTCAAAAACAAAACCAAAAACATACAACACTCAAACACTGCTGGAGTCATTTGGCCCATAGACCGCATAACGCAACTCCCATTAACACATGTTAATTATAAAAATAATTACTAAATCCTTGGCTAAACACAAGAAATGTTTATCGATAGGTAGTCGGTAAAGATAATTTTAAATGTGTGGTGTTTAGTGACCGTTAGGTAATGATTATTTGGAGATGGTGAGATGCGATCTGGTGTGACGTAGGTTTTAGCAAAACATTTTCTTTATCGTGCCAACGTTTCAATCTTTATCCAGTTTATCTTCAGGGCCTGTGATGTACATTGTTTAGAATGTAAAATATAGGATTACTCAGAAAACAAACACTTACAAATAATTTGAGTATATTTAAAAATTGTACCATTTGTATAAATTCATTTGTTTTCTATATCCTTCATGTTTTGCAAAATTTGTGCAATGTTTTTTAAATCCCAGGCGCTGAAGATGATCTCAATAAAGATTGCACAATAAAAAAATTTCCAAAACCGTCACACCAAACCGAATCTCATGATCTCCAAATAATAATTAATAATTTTAAAAATCTGTGAGTAGTACCAACATTTACTTAAAGTGAATCAACATACTCATCCCATATTTATTATTTCTATGATATTTATGATTCGGAACGAAAAACTACAATGTTCAATAATTCATTTGTAAAATTATTGCTGATATTTTAACATTTTTTCATAAATATAAACACATGCCAACATTTTGGTTTAAAAAAAATCATTTAAAAAACCGGCAAGAAGCATATGATGTGATCCATAAACTATGAATCCTGCGTATTTACTGGCTCATATTTCCTGTAGAGAATGGCCTTCTTTACTTTATTCCTTGTATGTGTTAACCGCTCAGTTCGAGATAAAAGACTAGTCTGTAAATTATATTAAATTTCTCCTGTTGTAAAGAAAAGACATATTTGGTGTAAATCTACTATGCTAAACAAGTGTAGCGACTTCTAACCGATAAATCCAAAGAGCCGCTCTCATAAATAATAACAATTAACGCGGCCGAACATGATTTACAGCCAGTCCGCATTTGTTTTCATTTACATAATACGTTATGCAAACAATAATTGTAATATATATTACTGGGGTGAAAAGAAAGGCCGTGAAGGAAGAAAGAGGGGGCTAAGGATCTCTTTTCACGGCCCATAATTATTCAAGGAGCGTTTCAGGGGTGACTGATTAAAGTAAATTACAGTGTGTAACCAGATGAATTGGTTATTAAGACATATGTAGCGCGTCCTAACTTAATAAGTACGATTCGTCTAACTTGATAAATTTTTTAATTTAATTTACTCGGGAAAACAAAGCCGCCCGGTGCCAGGAAACGGGGCGAATTCGAGGACGTCTTCAATTTCGCCATCACCGTGGAAACGTTGTGACCACCTTTCTCTCAGATCCCTACACGTCGCATAATCCTCTGAAAAGAAGTCCGTCATCCTAAATGTCACGAAAGATTATGAAAAGATTTTCTTTTACAAAATAATCAACACAGTCTGATTTCTGCTTGATAAAAATTTTAGAAAAGTAATAACTACGTAAAACCCGACATAAGTCTAATTTCATTAATCCTTGATCAAACATTGTATCTGTGAATTCTAGCAATCATCGCAGCATCGGCAAAACAATAGAAAATGTATCTTTTAAAGACGAATAATTATCGATTTATTAATTGATGGTGGACTTTAAAAGTCCATGTTTCCCTTGTTCTTCTTTTGTTATTTCGATTCAGTTCATTTTTATAATTTACTATCTTTTTTGGAAATTTTTTTATAACTTAAGTGCAAACCAACGTAACTTATTTTGTCTTTTCAAAGTTTTCCACACTTTTCTAAAGGATGTTATATAATAACATGTTAGAATAATATAATATTTTATATAACAGAACGTCCTCCAGTACATCTGAGTACGCAAGTACGACAATTTTTCAGCTTTCTATTGGAGGAACGCACAATCTTCGGCGAGACCGTATACTTAGATATGTTATTTCTTAGGTGCTAAATCAATTGTTAAATTTGTTCATAAAAATCACATTCGTAAAACGTTTTCCCTGTTTTTCCGCCTTTCTAGATAGGCGGTATCCCTAAATAAGATATAGATATAACAAATCGTTACGGTTTTATACAGGGTGTTCTGCGAACATATATCAATACTTCAAGAGGTTATCCTATATCTCAAATTGGACTTAAAAGCGCCTATTGGGCAAAGCCAATTTCACTCGAGATATTTCAATTTTTAAAATTACCCCAACTTTTCCCAATCACATTAATGCTACTTCATAATTCAAATGTTAATGCTACTGAAAATTTCATTACTCTAGTGAATTCATTTTTGATTTATTGTTTTGTTGCCTTAAGCAAGCAAGTAAAAAACCAAAAGATTCTAGTTTCCAATGTTCTTGTCAAAAGTAAGTTTAATGCATATGTCCTCGGTTGAATAAATAGTGGCTGATATTACTCCTACAGAAAATATCCTTCTACTGATGAGATATTAATTTAATGAGCGCTTAATTTACCAATGGAAATTTAACATTTAAATTTTAAAAATTTAATTTTTTGGGTAAAAAGTTTTTAAAGAGCTCACAACTTCTATTAAAACATAATGAAAGAATTATATTACTACTACTACTACTAATAATAATAGGTAGTTAGATATAATATAATAGTTAGCAAGTTATAATGTAATAAAATAGTTATTATTATTAATAATAGTAGAATTATATTTAAAACAGTAAGACTTTTTATACAAAAATGAATATAAGGGAAAAATACCAAGGTTCTATCAATGATATTAAACATCAAACTGGTAAGGAGTCTCTTTAATCAGAAACCTTCCACAATCCGGCCCGGAGGACCAAAATTGATACAAAAGACGGCGGAATAATGTATTGCATTTCTACAGCCCAAGTCGGGTCCCTACCAGCGAATCATTTCCGAATATTGAATAAAGGGTTAAACATGATTAAGAATTATTTATATCTCTTTTATGTTTGGTATGTATTATACTAACAAACAATGAATATGAACCATGGCGAAAAAATACAGAATTAAAAACAAATGTGGATAAAAAACGATTCAGGCCAGATTTGGCAAAAAACATTTAAACATGTGTTTAAAAGAATATTTATAGAAAATTACTAAACTAATGTTGAACGAAAAGCAGAGATGTCTCGCTGAAGATGGTGCGCTCCTGTGTACCAGTAGATAACCGATCTGGAAAATTGACGTTCTTCCGTTCTCAGATGATGACCGGAAGACGTCCTGTTCATATAGAATCCTTGAAAAAAGTGTGGAAGGCTTTCGAAAGACACAAACAAAGTTACGTTCTTGCGTACTTAACTAATAAGCAACCCCAAAAAAGTTACTTCTACTTTCTCCCTACAGCCCTTTCTTTCAAAGATCTACAAAATTTCCTCTTAACACCTAATTTACTCATAAAATACTTCTCGTAGAAAGAAAAGAAAAAATATGCAAATTTAATTATTAATCATGACCAATAGTAGTTACTGTGCTAAATCAAAATGTTACTGACTTAAACACATACAAAACATAAACATGTTATTTAATTTGAAAATGGTTTTACTTGGTTACAAAATTTGTTTACACAGGTTCCGTTTTTTTGAGATATTCTATCATTGAAACCTTTACTTTTGAGGAGGTTTAAACAAATATTAGTGACAATTGACCTGACGAGTGTGCGAGGCGGCGGCTCGATCCTACGGAGAGGGGCACAATACCGTCAAAAACGTGTAGACAGGACGTACCCGTGACGGATATGGAAGAATGAAATGATTTATCGAGCTTAGCCGAAGAGAGTTAGCCGTGGCGGGTGAGATAAGAGAAAAACCAGGACGGCTATTATCCCCTTTTGAATACCTCTTTAAAATATGTAAGGATGATGAATACATTAGAAGAGGGGGGAGTAAAGTGGTAGAAAAAAAAGAACAAACATTGTCGGCCTGTTCGTATTTGAGCCTTGTCTCGAAGCGGATGCCTGTTGGGTGACTGATCGTCAGTCATCACTCCACTTCTACAAGAGATACATAACTTACTCAAAGCGTTTCCAGGGCAAAAACGTATTACTGGAAGGCGGTGCAACCTTTTGAACTCAGTTTGATGGATTCGGCAGATTCGATGGAAAGAGACCCAACCTTTAAGGATGTGTTTTGACTTATGTCCTTTTTGTATTTACACGAAGGGACTTAATTAAAATAATGCACTCGCCCAATTGTTTTCTTTTTTTATTCGTTTCACACTCTCGGACATCCTTGTTGAGTCATGTCATAAATGAAAAACATTTATCTGTAGCCATGCTTATCCATGTATTACAGTTCTCTTGGAACTGTTGAACATACGCAAGTATGTATAAAAATATCTATTCAGTAATGATAATGTAATGCGAAGAAATGTTTGAATTAAAGAGAGTGTTAGCATATTTCAACATATTAAAGCAACAGAGGCAAGACTTCGAAATTAGTGGAGAAATGCCAAATATTTAACAAACAAGAGGTATGGAAAAAATAAAAAAACAGGTCGTTCCTTCAAATTTGGAATATCTGGACAAATCTAAAGGTTGTCCCAATAAAAGAAAAATGTACATTGTTTCTGTATGTATTTTACCTATGATTGTAGTTTTTATCATATTCTTCTTATATACCAAAATATATATTTAAACTTAAAGGGCGATATACATAAATACATTCAAGTTTTGGGGCAAACTGCAAAAGTTGACGTGTGTTCACAAAGACAAATAAATGATCGCAAGCACTTCACCAAATGAGTGGATCCATTCGAAGATAGGGATATTCACGAACCTTTCTGTTAATTCAGTTAGATCGAGACAAATTATGAAGTAAAGTAGGCTACATAACATTGTTCGATTTTTAGAGGTTATGTTGAATCGACCATCAGCGCAGTTAGACTGACAGCCGTACTTATGTAAAAAACATGGTCAGCAGGAATTGACCAGTTATTTGTAGTTATGTATTTTTATTTTTAAACACGCTTTAATTAAATTTCACTTCTTTTGTTAATTTCTGGCCTATCCTCCTCCCGTCATTCATTGTAGAGGCATGGCAACATCCTCAATAAAGTATTTATGTTTTAGGGTCGCCTTTATTTATTTTTAGTATTTTAAACATTTAATTATTTATTTAGATATCTTTAGCCAAAGATTGTGGGTTCGAATCCCGTCTATGTCACAAATCTGTCATTTCGACAAAAGCGTGTTTAATTAAATGATATTATTATTCAAAGGTTGATAAATATCAAGTTATACGTTGATAAAGAAGATAAATAAAATATTTCAACGACGGATTTTCTCTCGTTCATTTTTTCTCCATTTTGTGAATCATACTGTTAATTCATTCAAGCGTGTTGAGTGTTTATTGAAGGGTTCGAATAACGTGTAAGTAAACGTAGAAATGTTAATATGTGTAGGATATCTCTAGAGTATAGTGAAAATATAAATAGGCCAAGGATGCTTCCCTAAGGAACGCACGCTCTTATTTCTCAGAGTTCAGTTCTCTGACGTTCACTGTAAAATCGGTCCGTCAGATATGATCACAGTATGAAATACGCTTAAGGGAATATTCATTTTCAGTAAAAAAAAAAATTCATAATAGTAAATAACGTAAAACGGTAAAGAAAAACCGAAAAAAGAAAGTCTGCCAAATGAATTAGCAACAAAATTGTCTGAAAGTTACATAAAAAATATAGCGAAACTTAGCGAACAATATCTTAATATTTCTTGTGAGATTTAATGTTACATTTATAAAAGAATTAATATCTTCAAATGTTGGACTAACTTTAAAATGATTTCTGAGAGAAGGATATGTTAGCTTTGGATATTCATGACCATTAACAGATTGGCAATTATTAGACCCAACACACACTAAACCAACTTATTGAATTATCAAATGGTAGCTTAGTGGAGCTTTGAAAAATGGAATTTCTTACATCAATCCGAGCTTTTGAATATATATTGTTTTTATTGACGCCACAATTATATAAATGATTTGTTGCTGTTATACTTAAAATGTCAAAATATTAAAATATTATCCCAGTGGAGGGCTAAATCTTTTTCATACAATTTTCACTATTTAAAACAACTAAACGCCCGACCATTTATCTAAGAGGCCATACCGATAGAAAAGAGCAGAGGTCCTAAGTTTTGAATGTTCCCTGCAGAGCTCTCATCTGCATAAACTAACAATATATTAATACCGCCAATTATATTTATGATAATATCCTCGCCCCCACCGAGCTCTTACGTCCCATTCGAAATCTCCAGACGCCGACCCGAGAAAATCCTATTAGCAAGGCTATTGTTTTCGGATATTTCAACAGTTGATTTGTTGTTTTTCGATAGTCCACCTATTTTCACGTATTGCAGTCTGAACATGAAAACGATATATTACAACAGTTATTCTTTTAAATTCCCCCCGATTGCAAATTTTCTAACTGCACAAGCTGTAAAAATTTTCGTGCGAATTCTGTAAAAAAAAGCACATGTCCAACATAATTTCAGTTATCGTCACGGATGAAAATTGGCAGATGTACTCCGTACTGACAACCTGCCCTTTTGCAGCAGATGTTTCGCAACACCTACAAATTGTTGATATTCAGGGCACGGCAATAATAATAAATGGTCGAATTAATTAGATTAATTATAAACTTCTGAAATTAGCAATTTTTCGCGGATGAAGAAATGAACCTATCCGTTTTATTAGTTCTAGAAACGATTATCTGCATAGATTTGATATTTTCAAATTTATCTCAACAAATCTTTTTTTTCTTTTTAATGGGGCTTCCGACATCTAGGTGATTTCAGACCCAAACTAAGTCAATTCTGTTTACACTTTCAAACACTACATTCATACAAATAAATAGATTCATATTCCTCCACCGACCAATACTCAAACTAATCTAGATTGGGGTGGATGAAGTACTTTTATAAAATTCCGCCATCGATCCCGAACACACACACACACTGATGATGACGTTATATTTTACCCTCACCCCCTCGCCCTTCACACTAATAAATACATGTACTCAGACAAACATAGATACAACACATGACTTATTATATATACAACAAAAAAACAAAACAATTTACCATAAAAAGCGGAACAGGAGACTCTGAAACTCACTATCGGGTGTTAGAACTCTTCTTAAGTCCAGCAGTATGCCTACACGCTCTCTGTATGGAGCTAAGGCCACAGCCATTATGTGGGACGCATCGGGCCACCTTTCTCGGCATAAGGGACATCTGCGTGGGCTTTGGCCTAAAAGCAGGTGCCCCTGTGTCAAAAAAAGTCTTGTTCTTACTAAAAAATAAGTACCAAAAACGTATTTCAGCCTGTAAGGATGAATGGAAAAAACTGTCAGTATCACAGGACGAATTGGGCCTGGTTGAAACAATTTATGTTACTACCGATTTTTTTAAATTCATTGGATCAGCACACAGCAAGGGAAAGGAAACCAATCTTTCCGGTTACATTAACATTTTTCATTGAATTCCTCATGATTTGATAGTGTAACATTTTTGCTAAACCATGGTACATGGTTTATACCCAGCAAGGAGATGGTACATTGTTTAATCATTTATTCTTTGAGCTAATTTAAAATTAAGTTTAATTTTACATTTCTTCAGAGTTTTTATCATTGTGATCATCTGATAAGTCTGAACTTTAAAAAGATGTTTAAACTGATAACATTTTTTTACAGCGCGAAGGTTTTTATAACATTATTCCTTGCAAATTTTACATCAAAATTTACGCTCCGTTATGCAATAGTTTGACTTTATATGCTGTAAATAGTATAAACGTTTATACAAATATTACTTATACCTTCATTCTGTTAAACACTACTTTTATATTCTTCTTCTGGATTCTATTATTCTTTACTAGGTTTTACCCGTGACAAAAGAAGAAGAAATAACAAACAAATGGGGCATACTAGAAGAAGAATTCTTCAATTATAATTTTATTCCATAAAATATATTCTTCTTGCTAATTTTATATTAGGATTTATGTTTTAATACGCCATATTTTACTTATCATGACGAACACCCAAAACTCACAGACATAGTACAAAGTTTAAATATTAAAAATGTATAAAATCCACCGAACACCTAACGTACAACGCTCTATTAAACAACAAGAGCTCGATCATTGAAGAGTACAACTACTTATTACACTCAAATTAGAATATGTATCTTATTGTCGTTTGACCATTAATTACTCGTAGCGGAGTGTGTAAATGTTAAATTAAAAAGAAAACGGAGGATTATAAGCGGTGCAAAAACGGTCACTGAATCAACCAATATGAGGTTACTCACCGTTCGACGATTCGACAGAGACAGGGATTCTTCTATGCTTCAGGTTTCCAGTAAATGCACTCGCGTATTTAACATACGAATTGAGGGTCAAGCGGGTAAAGAGAGAAGAGATGAAAAAAGGAAAACAGAAGAAAAAGTGAGAAAATGATAAAGCACGGCGCACAGTGAAAGCCGTTCTGCCAGCCGGGGGCGGCCATGCGGTTTTACCAACTTAAAATATTTGAGCGGTCTATCAACGATTCAAAGAAAAGGCGCATTAGTGAATTCTGTTTTCGGGAAGGGCGCCCTCGAAATTAACAACTCTACTGAAAAAACTTAACAGAGAGTTAAAACATTTAAATAATATCATTTCATTATGCAATTTTAACATAATATAATGTTAATATTAAAAATGTCCGTTTTCTAAAGTATAAACGTGTGAAAATGAACATCAAATACCACATCTTCGGGTTTCTGAGAAGAGGGATTACTTTCTTCTTCCGGTTCCTAGAAGCGCTGTTTAATGGGATTAAGCGAGATGGAATAAGTGAGAAGAGAAATTGTGCTTTCTGCAAAATTTCCGGGAACCTTTCCTAGTATGATCCGAAAATATCCCTTAAGGAGATGAATTGGATCAACGGGAATTATGAAAAGATAAACATCCGCTCCAAGAAGAACATTGACTTCTGCTTTAATATAGAAAGAACGGTAGACTATTTGTACAAAAACAAAAATCCCGTAAGCAATTCGTGAGGTTCAGATGTGATTGATAAATCAGAAGAAATTCGAGGCAAAACTAATGCTTGGAGCATCATTGGGGTCTATGAAGCGGGGTGCAACTGCGGGTGAAGAAAACCACATTTTTGAGTTTTGAAATTGGGTAATCTCCAATTCCTGAAATGTTGATTAGGAATTTAGAGTAGTTTTAATTTAAGACATTGCGTACAAGGATACTTGAGAATCTGTCAATAATGATTAGAATTGGTCGCATAAGAAGTAACGTCGACGGACGAGTATCGCGAAATTGTGCGTGGCACGTTAATGCCTGTACCGAGAGGCTGGAAATGATGGGAGTTCTTTCAGTTGTTTATGGGGTTATAGGTAATTCTGAATTGTGTAAAAACTTTTGTTTCTGGCACAAAAATCGCATTGACAATTTGATTTTTGTTGACTATTTGTTTCCCAATTGTTTGACCTTCTTAGATAACAAACTAGAGCACCGATATAGATTGTGAGGTCTATAACGCAAGGGCTAACGATCAGTCGACGAAGAAAGTTGATTTCAGACAGTTACTGAATGTTCGTAAAAGCCGTCCTGTGTGGATGCCTCAAATTGTTTGAAGAAGTTTGATGAGGCGTATGTCGTTCTAAAATCATAGATCTTCCATTGATTCTCTCACGAAGAAAATCGGTACGATTTTTAAAGATTGGAAATTCCTGATGAACCTCATATAGGTTCATCATTTATATACCTTATAGTTTTTTGACCATTAAATATTCGTAGCGGAGTGTGTAAATGTTAAATTAAAAAGAAAAGTGAGGATTATAGATGGTCAAAAAGGGGTGAACAGAAGTGAAGTTACTCACCGTTCGACGATTCGACAGAGACAGAGATTCTTCTATACTTCAGGTGACCAGCACTCGCGTATTTAACATAACGAACAGAGGGGTAAAAAGTGAAGAAGTGAAAAGAGGAAAACAGAAGAAAAAGTGAGAAAATGATAAAGCACGGCGCACAG
>CM077109.1:17846680-17859013 GCA_039619505.1 Cimex hemipterus | reverse complement strand
ATTTTCCTTTATGTGTTTATGTATTTATTTACATACATTCATTATTCTCTCTCTCTCTCTCTCTCTCTCTCTCTCTCTCCCTCTCATTCGCACTCTATCCAATATTCGCGGTATTTATTTGTGTGTATCTTGAACAAAAGGTTCTTCAGGGAGGTCACAACAGAAACGGCAATCCTTTAAGTTTATGCCGAGCTTTTCACGTCATCGTCATAATAAGGGCCTATTTATTTTGGTAAATATCGCAATTAGAACATGTCATATCATTTCAAAAAAAACAAAATCACAAAAAACAATTATTTATCTTACTTCAACTCTACTTACTTTAACTTTTAAATGATATGACGTGTTCTAACTGCGATATTTTCTAAAATAAACAGGCCCTGATGATGACTATGACGTCGAAAGATCGGCAACAACTTAATGAATTGTCGTTTCTGTTGTGACCTCACTTACGGACCTTTTGTTCAAGTGGTACAACAAGCAGGTCGATACATCATCTTATCTTTCATTTGGGTATCTATCTAACACCAGTTTCTCTCGCTCTCTCTCCCTCTTAGAAGAAGTTCACTTTTCTATTTGTAGAAATTACAATCCTAATACCAGTTTACTCTATAACCTAAAAATCTGTAATACCAAAAAACGGCGTATATTTTATAAATCGACATTATTAGCGTTCAGGCCTATAAAAATTATGATTTCAATTATTTATACTTTTTATCTACGGTCTTGTTTCTGACGAAAAAGCTAGCGTCACGAGCGGGATTCGAACCGGATATAATGGTAATGTTTGAATAATTAAAAAAATTGTTATATGTAAAGCGTTTTATACCTCTACATGCAGTGGATTTTATATGAAGTTCGATGTAAAAAAAAAAAAAAATCCCATGTTACAACAAAACCGAATTCATTCAAGCCGTACTTAAATCAGATACGATTGATAACCTCTTAACAAGTGACTCCTGGCCATTTTGACTGGCGGCGCTCGACCGAATGCGGTTTTAGCTTGTCAATCTCATTCCCTGAAGTGATTTTCCTAAAATACAGGAGGGTAGGAAATAATCCGTGAGGTTTGAGACGGTGAACAACGGTCGGGTTAACAATGTTGAATATTGTAAAATTTTCTCTATGTGACTGTTAATAGTTATTTAAAAATCGTGAGATGCGGTCTGGCGTCAGGATTTAGAAAAACATTTTCTTTATCGCGCCGACGTTTCGATTGATCATCTTCAGAGTCGGGGATTTACAAACATTGTTTTACATTTAACAATTACATTTTGCATGTGGTTTTTGTTTAAACGGCCAGAGTGGTGCATATTCAAGTCGTTTAGACTCCGAACAAACGTTATAAAGTTTTTCAATTATTTCAAGTTTTTAGTTGAGATAAAAAAGTCAGTGGCACGAGCGGGTTTCGAACCCACGATCTTCGGTTTGATACGCCGCTGCTCTACCACTTGAGCTTCGATCCACTCGAACATTAATTTCCCGGCTCAACCCTACCTTTTGAATTTTCCCTCCTTTTCGCCATTTTTTCAAATGTAGCTGTTTTAATATTTTGAACGTTAGTCAGGTCAAAATAAACTGTTGTAAAATATTAATGGTCAGACGACCACTGTTTTAACCATTGCGTTAACTCACCCGAGGAAGGATTAAAAGAAATCCGAAACATTGTGGATAAAAACTGGTTGTGGTTTTTTTGAGGTGACCTATGTTTCATTGATTTATAGCAAAATTGTCAACTGTACCAGAAATGTATTTGTTTGATGATAATAAATTATTACTAATTATTGAGATATCGTGAGATGCGGTCTGGCGTCAGGATTTAGAAAAACGTTTTCTTTATCGCGCCGACGTTTCGATCTTTATATTGATCATCTTCAGAACCGGGGATTTACAAACATTGTTTTTACATTTAACAATTACATTTTACATGTGGAAAAGTGAATTTATATTAAACAAAATATATTTTCGCTTTGTTAATTTTACTTCGATAAATTAATTTGATTATGACGATTAAAAAAAATTTCTCAATATTGTACGCTTGTCAAAAATTGGCGCGAAAAGGTGTAGTCTGCTTGATTTCAAATTTGTATTCCTAGGCTGCTCTAAGTGGTTTAAATATTAAGCAAGTTTGTAATTTTTCTTAGTGTTGTCTCTTCTACACATTTTTCAAACTCACCGAAGATGGACAATTTGCAAAACGCCCCTCACAGTCATACTTGACAAAAGAAAATCTGAAACGAACAAACTCCACACAGATAGACCTTCTGACCCCAAGAGCAAATCTTAGAATATCAATCGTGAGACGATCCTTCAGATGAACCAGTTTTATTCTGATTAGTCAATGATAAGTCCGGGCTTTACACCGTGTGAATGTCCTGATAAAAAAAAAGAAGCCAAAACGGAGGTCGAAAGAAGACGAGAACGATAATAAAGAAGCTTAAATAATATTTATCGTGAGGTCTCCTCGTGCGGTTTGCGGGGGTGATGAACCTGCAGTTCGGTCGTTATTATTTTCTGTCGGTCGTTTTCCTCGTTACCTTCATTGCTGGCTTTGATAATGGTAATACCGATATTGTTTATGAAACAACTCTTTATCAACAAACAAAAAAGGAGAAAATACGGAGTGAAACGGCGATGAAGACCCTCTAAAAGAAGTGCTGACAGACCGAAATGACAGTAAACCATCAGACTACAATAATATTTGCACTACCGTACGTATTTTTCTTTTAACTTTTTTATTTTATTTATATTCAATCCACGGACAGTCTCATCTATCTGGATGAGTATAGAAAGATACTCGAAGTTTTCCGTGGTTGAAAATGTATTCCAATTTTTGAATTATATTTTCGTTTCGGGCTCAATGGCCCATCATCAGAACTAAACATTTTTCTTGAGAGATATTTTCTATTTTATAATTATCAGTTAGAAAGCACATATATCCATGATCTTATTTTCTAAATAAAAAAAGTTCTATAAATACCTGGACTAAAGTTTTTTATATATATAAAAAATTAAAATCATGGACATATGTGCTTTCTAACTGATAATTATAAAATAGGAAATATCTCTATGTTTAGTTCTGATGATGGGCCATTGGGCCCGAAACATAAAATATAATTTAAAAATTGGTATAAATTTTCAAACACGGAAAATTTGGAGTTTCTGTTTTATTTTAAGCTCTATTAATCCGTATTTTTTTAGTTGTCATAATCAACCGTATTAATTGTTCTTTTTAACTAGGTTTTTTTTTTTTTTGTTGAGATGAAAGTCACAGATCAGGTGGTTAGAACAGCGATGCATCGAGCCGAAGGTCGTAGGTTCGAATCCCACTCGTGAATTTTTCATCCCGATCAAAATAGACAATAGATAAACAAAGAATAATTAAGTAATAAATATTGTTTTTTTTTACATCCCCCAGGCTCTGAAGATGATCTCAATAAAGATCGAAACGTTGGCACGATAAAGAAATTTTTTTTAACCTACATCACACCAGACGGCATCTCACGATTTTCAAATAATTAATAGATAACGTTGATTTTAATTGTCACTGTGTGTGTCTTAATGGCCTGTTCTGTCATAGTTCCCTTTTCATTTTTTGCGGATATTTCGACCTTTATTCGGGTCGTCTTTCGGGACTGATTAAACAACATGACATATGTTAATTAGAAAAGAATTTAAGATATAGATAAAAAAATTTTAACTAAGCAATTTTTTTTTAAATTTACGTTTCACAACAATTTCACTAAATACTTGGTTCAAAATTTGTATTTAAATCTTAAATTGTAATTTTTTTACAATCTACGTATGTTTTGTAATTTACCCGGGACCGGAAGATGGCCCGAATAAAGGTCGAAACGTCGATAAATAAAAATCGGAAAAAGGTGTTTTTATAAACTCCTCATTCTCGACCGCTCCTCACGACTTCAACAAAATTAATTAGTATTATGTAAGAATACTCTTGAAATGATGAAAAAGCAAATCAGGTAGTTACTGCCTAGGTTTCGACCTATTGTAAGGTCATCATCAGAGCAAAACTTAAATATGTGGACTGAGTTTTTAAAGAAATTCCAAGTCATCTGTGAGAAACTTAATGACATCATTTTGAAGACTTTATGCGAGATTGTTTTGTCCTGATGATGACCTTACAAGAAGTCGAAAGCCGAAAGCAACTCAATTTGCTGTCAAGATTGTATGTAATCTAGAGTATTCTTAAGTACCAAAGTGGTCCTCTAAGACTTAAAACAGTAATATTATGTTGTTAAATCCTGATTTTTTTTTTTTGCTGGTTTTGACTGTTTAGACCGTGTAAATACGCCAGGATAATCGTCGACCATCAGCTACGGATTAATAAACTCCTTGATTCTCAACATAGCATTTGACAATGTTTTACGATGTCGTTCTTAATGTTTTAAAAAAGGTGGTCCTGGAAGAAAATAATCGACGGAGGTTGATCAAGCGGAAAAATGGAGGAGATCTGGTGTGATGCACGTTTAGAAAAACATTTTCTTTATTGCGCCACGTTTCGAACTTTATTTGGATCTTCTTCAGTGCTCAAAGTGTTTTTTTTCTGTGTAGGTCTGTCACGGATATGTGTTATAGGTAACGTAATTTAATTATTATTATGTAGAAATACTCTGGATCGCGGTCTTGATGAAAAAGAAAATTCAGTCGTTACTGCTTAGTTTTCGACCTATTGTAAAGTCATCATCAGGGAGAAATTTAAATATGTGGACTGGTGAGTCTTGCGCTATGTTATGACCGATTCTTTAGAGAAATTTGAAGATCCTGTCTTTTTTGTTAGTTTTGACTGCTAGACCGACTAAAAAAGCCAGGGGTCGTACACGAACAAGACTGGTTCATCACTACGTTGATTCTCATCGCATGTGACAGTTCGTTACTGTGTTGTTCTTGATGTTTTATTTATGGTGGTTCTTACTTTTGCTTTAGGTGTTATGCTGGGAAAAGGTATGATCTTGGAAGAAAAATCGAGGGAGGTTGTTGCTTTCCGAGTAGACAGGCCTTAACTATATTAAAGAATTTTCTTTTACAGACAAAAAAACACAAAAAAAAGACTGACCTGTAGTAAGGAAAGGGTTGAGGAACGTGAAGATCCATGGGCAAATTGTGTGCCGGAGGCGGCTGTGGGTGGTGGTGGTGGTGATACTCGGGGGCGTGTTGTAGACCTGCCGCCCCCAGGACGCTGGCCCAGGGCGACGCTAGGCCCCCGCCTGGATCCAGGTTGGCGACACTCGCGCGAAACAAATCAGAAAAAAAAAATCAGGAAAATCAGCACAAGAACAAAACGGGCTGGCTCGGTTGGAGCGCGCACAAACACATCTCACGCCGTCGCCTCTCAACGACTGACACGCGGCCGGGGGGTGGGCCGCTGGGTGGGACTCCTCGCCCCGCCCACATCCACCACCCACCGGCTCTCGGCCAATCCGCGGCTCCGACACCACCACCACCGGCACCACCTCCGCCACCTCCACCACATTCACCACCACCCTCTGACGATTATCCACAAACTCGACCCTTTCTCTCTCCTGGAAATACTGTAAATTAATCCAAGCTTGAGCCATAAATCTTGCCAATCCCATTTCTTCCTCTCAAAGAATTTATTCAATTTCACTTTCTTCTATTTTCTTTTTCTTTTCTTGAATTTTTTACTTTTAGCTCATTTTTTAATATTTCCAGTCAATCAAATCTAACCTTAATAAACTACAAAACATTTTTATTCTATTAATTTTACTAAAATTAACCGATATATTCTTGTTAGTTGGATTAAACAAAATAGAAAATACAAATAAATGTTAATCGTCATTTTTAATAACAGATTTACTTAAGAACAGTAAACATGAAGATAACTTATTTTGTAAACAGACACCTTTTCTAGTCGATCTTCCATTTTAATCGAGTCTCTCTAACCATGGAAGAGATCATCTTACTGCGAGAATGGGTCGTCGAGGTCACCGGGAAGTGGATATCGCAGAGGCAGTCGGCGTTTCAGGGCGAATTCTCCCGGGCTTCCCAGAGACTGGAAGTACCAATGTGAAGCCTGGTATTAGATCTCGGAGCATTACGACCCTAAGGGAGGACATATAAAATAGAAAAATTTCTTTAACTAAAAGTTTAAATTATCTTTTGTATCGTACAGGAAATACGCCGACAGGCAAAAAATTCCACCCACTTTTAATATAACTTGATTTGTATATATTCGTATATATTAATCAAGGTTTCGTGTTTTTTTTACGTTTAATAATTGAGTCTTTGTCTTAAATAGTAAAAAAAAAGGTAAATTGCTAAGGAAAATGAAAAATATTAATTAAAAAAATGATGTACAATTAAAGTTTTGGTTTGGATATTTAATCAACATTTTAATATAGCTTATTACCACTTCTTGCCTTAATTACGTCTCGAAGACTCCTCGGCTTACTTTCTACCAATCTGGAAATGTCTCGTAGCTGGAGGTTAGCCCATTTTTCCCGAAGAGTTTTTTCAAGATGTTGGAAGGTGTCAGGATGGACACGGTCTTATTCGACTTTTGAGGTTATCCCATGAATGTTCGATGGGGTTCTAGCCTGCTGGCCAGGCTTAGACTCTGATATTGTGCTGTTGAAAGTACGTTTGTACTTAGCGAGCGTCATGTGGACATTATCTGTCTGTAATAGGATTGTCGTTGATGTCATCGAGGATAGGTGACGCATGATGTTCCAAATTTCATCCACAAGCGAGTGGACGTCAAAGACCCTTCACGAACAACAGCCAAATCCTTGTGAATCTCCGTTGAGTTTCCTGACTACACCATCACTAAGCAACGTTGAAAGGTTGTCTTTGGGAAAAACTACAGGCTTCGTACCTTTCATCTCGCCTTCCCCACACTATTTCACGCCCATCTGGGCATCGTAGAGCAAATATACACTCAACTGTAAAAAGTACAGCAGACCAATTGTCCAAAAACCGTTGGCTGTGTTCTCGAGCAAATGTATGCCGTGCAACTTTGTGTGTTCTGGACAATTCGAGTTCTCTTAGGGGCGAAAAGCCATCAGTGCATACTCATTACTTCTTCAAACAGTTCGCTCAGAAATTTGAGCACCTCGAACTTCCCGGAGATGATGAACGACAGTAAGGTGCCGGTTTCGCGAACTTCTCAAAGTCCGAAAACGGTCATCCTGCCTTTCTGCTACTCTAGGGCGTCCGATTCTACGGAAGAACCCGTTTCTCGAAAGCGCAGAGTTTCTTACTGAACACCTATGACGATAGTTGCATACCTGATGGAACGTCCATCATCAATAAGTGCCACGCCGAGCCCAATATCATGTGCTCTGCCAATACCCACAACCACGCCCATAAATGGTTAAGGAAGAGTATCGAATACTCCACCCTAGTGTTAGTGTTATCCCTTGGCTCTATATAGAGAGCGAGTCGGAAACCCACCCGATAAAAGAATACTGCTTTAGGACGACAATATTTTCATTCCAGTTCCGATTTTTGGTGGAAACAAGGCCGTACATCGAGATTGAATTTATTAGTTGAAATGTACAATAACGGGGCTGAAGGTGGAGTGTTTAGTATTACAATTATACGGAATATTTTAAGTAATTTCAAGCTGTACCGGACATATCAGAAATGTAGCTTTCATAGTTTAGGATCAACCATGGCAAAAATTGTCACCAAACATAACTCAACATCGTCAAGGGAAATAATAATAAATATGATATTGTTAGGGGGGGAAACACTTATGTATCGAGTTTGCGAGCTTTCAGATCAAGAAGAATCTGTAAACAAAAAGCTTTTATAATTTAAAAAATCACTTAAACTCTGGGCGAAGTTATTCGTAACTAAATAATCAAAAGTAGATAGTTCAAGAAATAATAACACTAATAAAAATATTTTTTTTAAGATATTGAGATATAAATGATTTGTACTTTTAGTTAATAGAAATCTTGTAATGTATAAATTGCAATTTTATATATATATTTCGACCTCAACAGTTTAACTTATGATTTTTCCTTCTTGAGGGCCGGATGATAGTTCTTATAAAAAAACCACAACCAGTTTTTATCTACATGTTTCGGATTTCTTTTAATCCTTCATCAGGTGAATAAACGCAATGGTGCATATTCAAGTCGTTTAGACTCCGAACAAACGTTTTAATATTTTTCAATTATTTCAAGTTTTTAGTTGAGATAAAAAAGTCAGTGGCACGAGCGGGTTTCGAACCCACGATCTTCGGCTTGATACGCCGCTGCTCTACCACTTGAACTATCGTGGCTTCGATCCCGGCTCAACCCTACCTTTTGAATTTTCCCTCCTTTTCGCCATTTTTTCAAATGTAGCTGTTTTAATATTTTGAACGTTAGTCAGGTCAAAATAAACTGTTGTAAAATATTAATGGTCAGACGACCACTGTTTTAACCATTGCGTTAACTCACCCGAGGAAGGATTAAAAGAAATCCGAAACATTGTGGATAAAAACTGGTTGTGGTTTTTTTGAGATGACCTATGTTTCATTGATTTATATGCAAAATTGTCAACTGTACTAGAAATGTATTTGTTTGATGATAATAAATTATTACTAATTATTGAGATATCGTGAGATGCGGTCTGGCGTCAGGATTTAGAAAAACATTTTCTTTATCGTGCCGACGTTTCGACCTTTATTGCGATCATCTTCAGGGCTCAAAGTGTTTGTCTTCTGTGTAATTGTGCCATTCTTGTGTGTTGGGAGTGCCCCACGTAAGAATGGCACAATTACACAGAAGACAAACACTTTGAGCCCTGAAGATGGTCTCAATAAAGGTCGAAACGTTGGCACCATAAAGAAAATGTATTTCTGAAACCTACATCACACCACACCGCATCTCACTATATCTAAATAATTATCGATTAACGGTCACTAATCTCTACACAAAAATTATTACATTTCCTTAATTTTTTTTTTCAGCCAGTACGTAGAACATCAGTTTTAAACGTTTTATAAAAAGATTGATTAATTATAAAGTGATTGAAAATTAGGTGCTCATACGGTTAGCTGGACAGAGACCCCCGCGGGTTAAAAACGGTCTTATTATTTTTTTTTAATGAGGATCAAAATGCCTGTTTACGCCGATCTGGGCAATTTGAAAAGGCGGAGATTACACCTGGTTTAGGAAGAGGCGAAGCCCCGAGGCGTCTTCCCACACAAGACATCTGCCAAATTGGAAAACGCCTTCTGGTTTGGTACGACCGAGAGGGAAAACAAACGTCTCAAAAAAACGTTTTGTTGCAGATTTCAAAATGAGTCACTTGTAAAGTCGAAGAAATTGATTGGCGAGTTACTCATAGTTACATCAAAGCACGGCAAAAAAAGTGATAATTTCCACCCGTCGGCGATCATGTGTGTCATCTAAATTTTTTTCTATACCGCAACGTCCATTATCACAACCATATTGTTACCGACCTTAGAGCAGGGGGAAAAAAAGTAAGATCAGCTAATGGAAGACTTTCAGAAAACTTCATCTCTGGCTGACAACGCTGAATACGTTACACGTTCGTTATACATTTTTATTTCTATTTTTACTGGTCACAAGAAACTAGTCTCGCTTTCGGCCATTGTGACCTAAAAGAATGTGGATTTGAGTTTTCTCTATTTCTACACAACTGTGATGATCGACCAAACGGTGATCATACCTAAGCAAGCCAGTTATGACTTACTCTTAGTTTTCCCCCAAATTTAGGTTGGGGAGGAATGAAAAATAGGTTAATTGTTTTGAATAAAATTAAAACGAGATTTATTAAAAAAACACATACAGGAAAATTAAAAGGAACTCTTATGCCACTCTGGGACTATCGAACTTAAAATGAAACAGTATCTTATAAACAATTAACATAACAATAATTGACGCTCTTTGGTCAGGCCTCTACTTATCTGGCCGTCTTTGGGCTTCGATACACCAAGTAATCAATCGGCACCTCTTCACCGTTACACTTCCGGGAACACACTGGCCTTATGATACCCACAATCCTCCATTACCTCCTCAGGAGTGGGTCTACACGAGTGACGTGTGAGGCTGTAGCGTCACATTACCCACCCCTGATGTTGGAACTCCCGCAGGGAGGTTTGGCTGATGTTCACCTTGCGTGTAAGTTCTTCGGTTGCTGAGGATAGACGGTCCTGATGTCCCTTCCTTTGCGCCTGGGGTCTGTTGGCATCGGCCATCGCCTCGAATTTCCTTTGAAGTGCCGGTTCCTGGCGGGGTAGTCCATCTCCTTGGCTCTGAGCTGCTCAGGTATGGTATTACCCCCATGACTCCGACTCTCTGGCTCTTCCAATTGATAAAAAAAGTAAATTTAGTTCAGTATTAACTAAAAGTTTTTCCTTTACTTTGGCAAAGAGTTTAAAATTTACTGAGATATGTTCCCGAAAGGTTGTTTTATTAATTTACTTAATAATTTATATATATATTTTAATGAATTGATCTACACAACATTTTGAATTGATAAATAGTGGCCTTAAAGTTAGTAGACCATTCATCGCCTCATACCGGCATACCGACACCTCTTTTTTTTTTTTTAAATCCTTAGAATTTTTTTATTATTTACAATACCAACACCAATATGGAAATAATATAGATTATAGTTATAATAGTTTCAATCTCGGGGAGTAGGTAAAGGTTTGCACTGGGAGACATGAGCTCTCTTCTCGTCGTCACGATTTTTTACGTTTTGCAACAAATATGTCACGTTCGACAGTATTTTTATCACCTTATAAGGTCACTGTTTCCTTGTCTTTGGGCTTCGATACACCAAGTAATCAGTCGGCACCTCTTCACCGTTACACTTCCGGGAACACACTGGCCTTATGATTCCCACAATCCTTCATTACCTCCTCAGGAGTGGGTCTAGACGGGTGACGTGTGAGGCTGTAGCCACGTTCCACTTCACTAATGCTTCTGAGGCACTTGGTGTTTCGCTGTCTTTGATAGAGTCGGCAGATTTTTGTCTCAATTTTTTTCCCCTATTTTTAGGTTCAATAATCAATGATCACTATGAATTCCTATTATCCTACTATTTTCTTGAATTCTTACTTTCTGATCTTTGGGTGTTTTCCTGATTGAATCGTCGAGGAATTTTTGCTGATTGTTTTGCACCTGCTAAATTCATTTCGTTCATTTGTTGCGCGTTTTAGCTTTGGGGCGTTTCTGGTCCAAATGGTTTGATTCCAGTTTTTACTTAGTCATCCTGTTCGTAGCCTCCGATGACCTCGGGTCCTGACACAACAGTGTCCTGATTTCTTTTTTCCAAGAGTTCAAGCACGCTAGGCATTGCCCAAGCTTTGAGTTAGAGATGTAATTGAAAACCTCGGCTAATCGTGGTAAAAACATTCTCAGTATATTCTACTTTCAAAATGGAACCAAAAAATCATCTAAAAAAAATGGGCCGAATATCAACGGTTTCGGAGTTATTCCCCTGTTTTTGATTTTTTAACATTTCACGACTTTGCTTCACATAAACAATGACAACTCCAAGGCTAAAAGGTTTTGGACAAATCCGTTGATACCATTGAAAACTACTTTAAATTTCCATTAACACAAACATCTCACAGTGAATGTAAAAAATCACCTTTTTCTTAAAATCCACGGTTCGTAGCAATAATTATTTACCCAAAGGTTGAAAAAATCCCAAGTTCTTCGTGGTTGAAATGTTTTCTTTAATTAATTAAGGTGTTTAGCTGAGATAAAAAAGTCAACGGCAAGAGCGGGATTCGAACCCACTACCTTCGGCTGCTCTAACCACTTGAGCTATCGTGACTTAGATCCTTTTGGACACCAACTTCCCATTTCAACCCCACATTACGAATTTTCCCTCCTTTTCGCCATTTTTTCAACCAACTCACTTTTTTTTTAATCTCAACTAAAAACCTTAATTAATTGGTCAAGGGACCACGAAATTAGTGAGTTTTATTTAATGTGTAGAGATTAGTGACCGTTAATCGATGATTATTTAGATATCGTGAGATGCGGCCTGGTGTGATCTAGGTTTCAGAAAAACGTTTTCTTTATCCTGCCAACGTTTCGATCTTTATTGAAATCATCTTCAGGGCCTTCTGTATTTCAGCAAAAAGACACGAGAGTTACGAACAATATTGGATTCTATGAACAAATTTCAACTGCATAAGGACACACAGCTAAAAGTATTCTGAAGGTCATCGCCAACAATGAGAAGAAACTCGCACCGGCCATCAATCGGAGAACTTTTTTTCTGAAATGCAGACAACTCAAGGCCCTGAAGTTTATTTCAATAAAGATCGAAACGTTGGCACGATAAAGAAAATGTATTTCTGAAACCTACATC
>CM077109.1:17791096-17826211 GCA_039619505.1 Cimex hemipterus | reverse complement strand
GTTTAGAAAAACATTTTCTTTATCCTGTCAACGTTTCGATCTTTATTGAGACCATCATCAGGACTCATACTATCTGTTTTCGGCCTGCCATTCTTGGGTGAAGCTGTGAACGTTACTTTGAAACCATGATCGAACCAAAGAAATTTTTTTCTAAATCTACGTCACACCAGACCGCAACTCACGATCTCCGAATAATCATCGATTAATGGTCACTAATCACCACACTATACAAAGCTTTCGGTGTCTTATTTCATCTTCCTCAGGTGTCCAAAAACCGATAAAGGTTAAGAATAAATCAATCCTTTTATGTAAGGTTTTGGTTGAGATAAAATATACAGGGTCACGAGCGGGATTCGAACCCACGACCTTGTGCGAAATACGCCGCTGCTCTACCGCTTGAGCTATCGTGACTTCGATCCACTCGGACACCAATTGTCCATCTCAACCTTCAAGCTTTCGAATTTTCCCTCCTTTTTGCCATTTTTTGATTCAATAAAATTCCCCGAGAATCGAATCGTGATTACAAGACATTTGAAAAGTGGCAAAAAGTAGAGAAAATTTAAAAGTTGGGCTTGAGATGGGAAGTTGGTGTCCCGAGAGGATCGAAGTCAAAATAACAATAGATCATGTGCGGCGTATCTAGCCGAAAATTCAATAAAGACTTGGCTTGGAGAAATATTTGAGGTGTTCAAAGATGAAGATTATTTTCACCAATTCTGGGAAACATTTCAGCCTTTCCACTCGGAGATTTCCCCGTGTCTACACAATAATAACTAATTCAAAAGCTTGTTCTGGAGTGTACTGTTTTCAGTCTGCACGCGAGTATTGATAAAAGGTTTGTAGGTTTAGTAAGCTCTGAAAGAATTAAATTAAATTAGGCCTCCACACCCTAATATAATGGCTATACCATAAAAAAATTAAGTAAGTGGTGATGTCATGCTTTAGTGATATATTTGACGATAAATTCCATCTTATTCTCCAGACCAAGGGGACGATATGTTGGTCATGTTTCTGACCAACTTGTTTTTGCTGATTCTACGCTTCAAAATATCTCGGTCATATTCGCCAAAATGAGCGTAAAACGTTAATCGATAATTATTCAGATGTGAGATGCGGTCTGGTGTGATGTAGGTTTCAGAAAAACATTTTCTTTATCGTCCCAGTATTTCGAGCTTCATTGAGATCATCTTCAGGGCTCAAAGTGTTTTCGGCGTATTCTTGCATGTCGTGTTGAGAGTGCACAGAAAACAAACTCTTTGGGCCCTGATGATGATCTCAATAAAGTTCGAAACGTTGGCAGGATAAAGAAATTTTTTTTCTATAACCTACATCACACCAGACCGCATCTCACGATATTTGAATAGTTATTCAGAGAATAAAAAAAAAATATTTTTGACGTTTCATTTTAATGCTGGTTAACATTTCAAAAAAAATCATTACGTATTGGTTGAAATGGAAAGGTGAAACGAGAGGGATTCGAACACACGACTTTTGGCTCAATACGGCACTGCTCTACCACTTGAGCTATCGTGACTTCGATCCACTCGGACACCAACTCCCCATATCTCAACCTACAACCTATTGAAATTTCCCTGTTTTGAGAAAAAAAATGAAATGACCAAGGAGAGCTCTTAGTGAAGATAAATTTCGTTTTGCTTATTAAATCCAATATATTTCGTGGACGTATTGACCAAATAACTTTTTTCGTTTTATTATTCTTTAGGTAAGGCATTGATTGGATTGAAAAAGAAAGAAAAATCGTTACGTATTGTTGAAATAAAAAAGTGAAACGAGCGGAATTCGAACCCACGACCTTCGGCTCAATGACCACTTGAGCTATCGTGTCTTCGATCCACTCGGGCACCAATTTCACTGCTCTACCAGTTGAACTGTCGTGAAGCTACATTTGAAAAATGGCAATATGGGAAAATTCGACAGGTTGTAGGTTGAGATGGGGCGTTGGTGTCCGAGTGGATCCAAGTTAAGCTGCTCTAGTGGTTAGAGCAGCGGCGTAATTAGCCTAAGGTCGTGGGTTCGAATCCCGCCCTTGACGCTAGCTTTTTCACTGCAACCAAAACCTTACATAAAAGGATTAATTAATTGAAACAAGTAATTTGGACAATAGACCACAAGATATAATGGATTTAAGAATAAGAATAATATCAAATGAAATTAAGGAAGCAAAAAGATTAACATAAAGCGTTCTTTAGCCGTACTAGAATATAAGGGTTAATGCTAATTTTTGTGCAAATGGAAATAATCAGTACAAAAGTAAATAAGGAAAAAAATAAATCATTATTTTCTGTTTTTTGTTTCTTTGTGTTTTTTCCTATAATAGCTTGTTATTACTTATTAGTAACTAATGAGGAAAGACAATGAATTTAATTTTAAACTGAATAAAATGAGTGGTGCGTACAATTAGTATTTATTGTAATATATTTATGTAGTTTTGTATAAAAATTGCAGGAGACGTTAAGGCTTTATCTATCTCTGAATCGAAAGGTCGTTTTTACAGCCTGCGGCCTTTTCAATTTGGATTACACCCTCGTCCATTCGGTAATTTAATTTTTTTTTTTTTAATTTGTTTGGTATGGTAATTTATTTTGTTTTCAGATGATAGCCGCAGCGACGACTTATCTTGTTATTCTGATCCAGTTCAGCCACGATTCCACGCCGTGCGGCCCGGCGACGACTGCGACCTCGGACAATTCCTCCCTCACGACCATATCATATTAAAAAGGGCGAGAAAAAAAAAATTTCTCTCTTCTCCCTACCCCGTAATAAGCGTAAATCACCTCAAGGCGTAGATTATGTTTTTTTTTTTTTTTTTTTTTTTTTTTAGGAGGCAACCGGAAAAGTATAAATCCAAGGGAGTTGAGGAATTGAGATAGCGGCTACCAGATAGCTCTACTTCCGAGGAGATCATGGACGAAGATTTCGGATATTTATGTACAGGGGGTTTGTGGGAAACCGGGCTCAAAAAAGTATTTTAAAAAAAAGAAAAAGAACCACAACGGAACAAAAAACCTCTTTCCCTTAAATGTCATGGAACCGAGCTGTAAACCAGAAGGAAGAGGATACATACTAATTAGAAAACAGGCAAAACTCAACAAGCAAACAATATAATTTGTTACACAAGGATAATAACAATTTAATATTATAAAATGATAATAAGTTTATTTTATAATCAAACCTGAAATGTTAAAAACAATCACTACAAACAACAAGCAAACAAATTAAGTCACATCGTCAGCGTCATCTAGGTTCTTGGGTCTCCTATCAAAATAAAAAAATTTACATTTATAAATACTGCATTGATACTGATAATAAATTAAAATATTTACAATAATACAATTCTCAACATTTATTAAGAATTAAAATAAGAATTCAAATAAAAAAGTACACTTTTATACATACTTTCTCTACTACTAAAAGATTCCAGGCCAGTTTTTTCTAATTCTTTCATTAACAAAAAAAAATTAATTACAGATTTACGTTTCAAGCTCAAATATAACGTGTAAAATTTTCATTCTTTTGAATAAATGAATTGAGTTTTTAAAAATCCTAGCAATTCGATTAAACGATTGTACATTAATAGGGGTGTTCACGAGGTTTGTAAGATGTTAAAAATTAACTGGTGGTAACTCGAAAAGAGAAATTAACATCGTAAATGCCCCGTTTTTTTCTTAGCACGTTAGACGTTAATTTTTCCGCAATGCTGCACGTGGGGATTGGTAGAACCAAAAATAAAGCTATAACAGTTCTTGAAGGCTTTTTGTGGTTTATTTTTGTGTTAAATTGTAAGATGACAGAAATAGGAAAATTAATCAACTATTTTATTCAAAATGCTATTTATGCACACGAAAAGTATTATCAAATGATACGCTTCAAATCGTGAAGGGCATAGCCTAACATATATCCTAACCTCTAACAACCTACAACTTCATAGTATATCTATTATGAATGAGAGTATAAAGACAGGTTAGAAATTAACAAAAGAAATGCATTGATCCGATTTAATTATTATTAATACGCATGTATTTAAAAATAAAAATACGTGTCAATAAAAAAACAGCTGTTAAATTCATGGCGGCCATGTTGGTTACCTACGCCCTAGCGGATAGCAATGTGACTACATTTTCGACCTAACCTCTAACATTGGCTCTGGCCTGTTAGATCGAGCAATGTTAACTAGCCGCTTCTTTCGGACAACAGGACCTAACAGACTTAACAGAGTTAACACAAAGATCGTGAATACATCTAATATTTTATTAAGTGGGTAAGTAATGCTTCAATATAACGATACTGAACTAGGTAGTCGGCTTGAAGAAACATTTTGATTACACCGTCTACCACGTGAGTGCCATACTCAAAATAATGCATATGATAGAACTCATAGGGCATCCTTGTTTAACTCTGTCGGTTAACGGATCTAATGGAGACTTGGGATGGATGAATTCACCATTGTTGTTGACGTGAATATGATCTGTGCTCGAACGACTCAGCCTTGAAAATGGGTACTGACATTGTTGAGTATAGGCGAAGAGAGACGTAGTTAAGTGCAATAAATCTATTCCATGATGTTTTATAAAATAATAAAAGCTACAGACAATTCTACAACTTTCAGCTGGAAAAGTCACAATTATAACCATTATTGACCACATTGATTAAGGTTATGTCAAATATAAACTCTTTCTTGCAAAATGCCATCTATAGACTAGAAACGACTCGAAAATGACACACTTCAATTCGTGTCGACATACCTAATTTGTATTCTAATATCTATGTATAATCGTTAGATTATAATGGTAGTATAAGTACAGGTCAGAAATGAACGAAAGAAATGTTTTGGGCCTGATTTAATTAATGCATAATTAAGAATAAAAGTACGTATAACCAAAAAACAGTTGTTATATTCATGGTTGCCATGTTGGTTACCTACGCCCTAACGGATAGCAACGTAACTACATTTTTGACCTAACCTCTAACATTGGCCTGTTAGGTTCTTACAAATTTACGTCAACATTTTTCTCGATCTAACGTACCTAACAGAGCTAACCGGGTTGACATAATTATTGTGAATAACCCCCTTTTTTTTTCTTTTGTGTTTATATACTATAGATACTCATTATCAGAGAGACGATAGTTTTTGTGAACAGTTTGCGTAATAATATGTGTCCAAATCCGTCCTCCTGATTATGTAAACACTGCAGATACCTGTGACCTATGAGGATCATAGATAACATGAAAGTTGAAGGCATCCTCTCCTGCATGGACCGAAAATAGGTTATTGTGTTTAGTTTCTCCGTGCTTGAATCTACTTCCTGCGTCCTATTATATGAGAGAATTGTAATACGTGATGACTAACGTCCTTTTGTTCGTATCTTTTTCCAATTCATCTGCATTTTCACTTCAAATTAATACCACCCATTGCCGATTTTTCCTCAAATCGCACAAAGTTTATCGGATTTTTCGCCGGGGTTGATTGAACGATTAAACCATACAGTTCGACCTGAAGGTTGTGAAGGAAGATTGAGAATAGTATAGGACTGAGTAAGCAACCTTGTTTGACGCCCATTTCGTGAGCAAGCTCAATCGTCAGACCTTATATTCAGAGCCTTCGGTAAAGGGGCACCATCGGACAACATCCACTATTCCTTACGCACTCAAAGGCGTCCGTCAGCATAGTCTGGGCATTCTCGGGAGGTTACTCGTAGGTGGATGACCACCGATAGAACAACAGCTTCTTCTCTAGGCACTCGCGGGAGTCTCACCATTCCTGGACTACAAGTCCATCCTCACCTCCGAGTATGGTTTCTCCTCTTCGATTCAGATCCTCCGAGGCTGAGCAGCGACCTTGCTCTGGTACGTAAGAGTTTCTTTATTACGTCCATCGTAGAGCATCAGTTAATAATATTTTTATGGCATTTTTAGTAGTGGCAAAGAGTCCCGGTCTTAGAGGGGTAGAAAAACTTTTCCGTTACACTCCAGTTATTCCTCTGGGTGTCATCTTTTAATCTTTTTCTACAAGAGTACGACCGGAGGGTCCACAAAAAATGTTTTGGTTCTTTTTTTCGTGTACACACCACTTGGAACGTTTGTTTTAGTTTTAGTGCTAAGCTAATGGTAAATCGCTCCATTTTCCCTACTGCTCTCTAATGAAAATGTTGCTCGTTTTTTTACTTAACAATATTCGGCGTTGGGTAAAGTTGTTGATGATGTTCAAATCACAACGGGGGGTTTTTTTTTTATTCAGCATCGGGTGATATTAGGGGAAAATCGGCATCGCCGTACTATAATATCGATGCTGGAAGTTAGAAATCGGCGTGGGCTCGGAGCCAGGCTGTCTGGGGTCCCACGGTCGGTGTAATCAGAGGATCGTCACGTCCGAGGGCCTCTTGTTCCAGGCCGTTACTCAATTGCATACGGGCCGTGTAAATAATAACACGAGCCGGCCGAGGAAGAAAACCCCGGAAGGTCCATCATCTCGTTTGGATTTCTCCTCCAACCCCTCGAAGCGATTGGAAAGAATATTCCTTACGGCCTGAAACATTCTTTTCTCATTCTATCCATAAAGTGATATCATTACGCAAATACAATGTGATTTTTCTTGAAAATGATAAAAGACAGAGAGAGAGAGAGAGATAGAACTGATAAGCAAAAAAAAGAAGTATTGCAAAAAATTGTTAGGGATGGTTCTTTGCAGATTGTCAGCACGAGCGGACAACAATTTCGAACATCCTGAAATGTTATCATTCGGGATCAGATAAGGTGATAGGAAGATATCAATTTAACGAAAATTTATTCAACAAACGATTTGATTGGTTAAAAAAAAAAACCGTGCTATTGAGCGAACGATATGTTAAATGTGACGTATGTAATACAGGCCGATCGATGCCAATGTCGAAGATTACCCTTGAGTCAGTTATGTCTCTATCAAGCCATTTACAGGCTGTAGGCTGGCTCGGTCGGAAAATCGGAATTTTCCCATTGGAATTTCGTGAAAAATACATCTTAAAAAGAACCACTGCTGCACGTGGTTTTATCTTTGAGCTGATGATTTTTCTAACAATTACTATTGTTATACCAAGTAGCGATTTCACCAGTTTGGCGTCAAACGGAAAAAACATAATATTCAGTAACATCATGTTTACGGTTATGTGGCTGTCCGGTTTCGTCGGTTTTTGTTCCTCGGTCGTTTCTCGAAAAACATTAAGTACTTCGATGCTGTTCGCGTTAAAAACCGAGTCGGTACTCAGGAGGATGAGTATCATAAGCAGATACAATTGTAAACGTTTGACCTTAATTAAATTCGCCTGCGCGTTGTGGGCGGTCAAAGCCTGTCTCAGGCTATCCTCTGTTAGAGGATTGGACGTCTTTTTGACATTTATCGTCACTTATTGCAACGAATTCCGCACGTTGGTATGGATTTTTATTTTCAGCGGCCATCTCAGTGTTTTCGTTCTACAGCTGGACACAGCCGGGAGGATGGTTAGGTCGAGAAAGGAGGGAAACGTCGTGAAGAGAATGCTTTCCGCAGTCAAAGTACATCACTTGGTGTGCTGCGGGGCGAAGGAGTTCATGAGATTCCTACGGTTGTACGCGGTCGCCCAATCGTCGACCATCCTCTGCTACCTTCTTTTCCAGTCGAAGTTCGTCCTGGATTCAGTGGTCCAAAGGGAAATGTTGATTGTGCAGCCATCGATCAAAATATTTGCTATAATAATATGGACCACCAGTTTCGGAGAGCTTCTCGATTTGTGCAGTTCCATAAAGCAACAGGTTAGTTAAACAATACAGATTTTTTCATAAACATTTTACACTATTAAAATAAATTAACTAAATAATTAATAAAAAATAATAATAAAATTAAAAAACAATGAATTACAGCTATAAACAGTAAAAAAAGACACTTTAAACTCAAAAATTACACTTTTTTTGTCACACCCGTTTCGAGCTTTATTGAGATCGTCTTCAGGGCCTGGGATTTACATTGATTAAATTTAACAAAAACATGTAGGATGTGGATAAAAGTGAATTTATACAATCTAAAAAAATATTTTTTATATTCAATCGAAGTATTTCCACTCACTCAAAGTGTTGTACGCAAAAAAACAAACATTTTGAGAGTAAAAATACTTTGAATGAATTTAAATTTTTTGCATGGTATAAATTCATTTTTTTTCCAAATCCAACATGTATTTGATAAATTTAAACCATGTTTAAAAATCCCAAGCCCTGAAGATGATCTCAATAAAGTTCGAAACGTTGGCACGATAAAGAAAATGTTTTTCTGAAACCTACATCATACCAGACCACATCCGATAAAGGTCACTAATCGTCACACATTAAAATTAAATCGTGAGATCAAAACGAACACTTTGAGCCCTGAAGATGCTCAATAAAGACCGAAACGTAGGCACGAAAAAGAAAATGTTTTTCTAACAGCTTGGCAAAGTTTCAATGCAATGATAATGATTGAACCATTACTCCGATCCTTCCAAATATGACGTAATTACTATACGCTGCTCATCAAAAAATAAATAAATAATTTTTCTTATCGTGCCAACGTTTCGACCTTTATTGAGATCATCTTCAGGGCTCAAAGTGTTTGTCTTCTGTGTACTTGTGCCATTCTTGCGTGCCGTGTTGAGAGTGCCCAGTTTGAGACCTGAAGATGATCTCAGTAAAGATCGAAACGTTGGTACGATAAAGAAAATATTTTTCTGAAACCTTCATCACACCAGACCACATCTCATGACGGTCTCTAATCGTCATATAATTAAAATTAAATCGTGAGATCGTGATATGCTGTCTGGTGTGAGGAAGGTTTCAGAAAAACATTTTTTATCGTGCCTACGTTTCGAGCACAAAATGAACACTTTGAGCCTTGAAGATGATCTCAATAAAGACCGAAACGTAGGCACGAAAAAGAAAATGTTTTTCTAACAGCTTGGCAAAGTTTCAATGCAATGATAATGATTGAACCATTACTCCGATCCTTCCAAATATGACGTAATTACTATACGCTGCCCATCAAAAAATAAATAAATAATTTTTTTATCGTGCCAACGTTTCGACCTTTATTGAGATCATCTTCAGGGCTCAAAGTGTTTGTCTTCTGTGTACTTGTGTCATTCTTGCGTGCCGTGTTGAGAGTGCCCAGTGTGAGACCTGAAGATGATCTCAGTGAAGATCGAAACGTCGGTACGATAAAGAAAATATTTTTCTGAAACCTACATCACACTGGACCGCATCTCGCGATTTCTGAGCAATTATCGATTAACGGTCACTAATCTCTACAAATTTCTAATACAGGCAAATGTGTCTTATCCGATGTTTAGACGTGATCTGATCAAATTCTACTAAAAAATGTCGGTTGATACATTTCGTTACCAGGCTTTTTTTTCTGAAAATGCCAATAAGTAAATTCTAACGTTTAATTCATGTAAAATACAGTGAATTGAAATCCGAGGTGTCCAATGAATTATAGGTTTCGCTTTTCTTCCGAGGGATGTCATTGAAATGCTTAGATGCAATTGTTTGTCTCAAAAAGCAAAAAAAAAAAATTATGTGTATGACATTGACTCCACAACAATTACGGGGTAGAATTTCTTTTGTATTACAAATTACATCGTACTTGAAAAGCAATTTTATCTAACCTCAAATGTACCAATTCAACATAATAATTCAGCGTTAATAAGTGAAGAATAGAAATTTTTAAAAACTCATTTGCAAAATAATTCTCCTTTAATTAAAATTGGTTATTCATTTGGAATCTTAATTTGTGCGGTTATCAGTTACTTTAGTACTGAATAGGTCCAATTTGTAGCAGTATTTACAATGCCGGCGATTCCTAAACTTGACTGCCCTTCCATCCTACATTATGTACAGTCAGACATTTCAGTCACCTACTCACATCTCGCCTCTGGTTTTATTCTTTCTTCCTTAGGAAGTGTTTCTAACGCTTCTTCCTTCGCCAATGCACGAAATCCGACCATAATTTTCAACTACTCCATTTTAAATCTTATAAATGTTCTCATAGCATCCCTCGTGTCCAAATGGGCTATATGTCCCTAGTCATTAAAACTCCCACATTTCAGTGGCCTTTCCTACTTTTAGCAACAAATCTCTGAAATTCTCTTCCTTTTCCAATCAGTAAAGCTGCCTCCCTTAACTCCTTCAAATCCCTTCAGTACAACCCCCTCATTTCCTCCAAAAAGAGACTAAAATACTCCAACTATATTAGGGGTAATCATGAAGTTAACACGAATAGAGAAACGTCCAGTAAGATCGTGAACGCATCCTTCTTTTATTAGCATGTTAAACGTTTTTTTTTCGCAATGCTGCGCGTGGTGATTAGTAGAATCAAACATAAAGCTATAACAGTCCATCAAGGATTGTTGTTGTTTGTTATGGTTTTCTTTTGTGTTAAATTGTAAAATTGTAAGATCCCAGAAGTCTATAATAAAAGAAAGTTAATAATCAACTCTTCCATTCAAAATGCACTGGAAAATTAATAACAAATGACCCGATTCAAATTGCGCCAACACACCTAACCTGTACCCTAACGAGAGGACAGTTCAGAATTTTTACAAAAGAAATGTATTGGTCTGATGTAATAAATACGTATTTACAAATTAAAATATGTCTAAACAAAAAACAGCTGTTAAATTCATGGCTGCCATGTTGGTTACATGCGCCCTGCCGGAGAGCAATGTGACTGCATTTACGACGTAACATCTAGGATTTGCCCTGGTCAGTCAATGAATAATTGGTGTTGTTTGTTTTGGTTTTCTTTTGTATTAAATTGTAAGGTGTCAAAAGTTAATAAAAAAAGGAAATTAATCAACTTATATATGCCCTCGAAACATACTTACATATGACGCGCTTCAATTCGTGCCGACATACCTAACTTGTATCCTAACCTCTAACAGCCTACAACTTTATATGATGTCGGATGTAGCTATGTATCATAAATGAAATTATAAGGACAGGCGTATAATGAATTCAGGACATTAGAAAGAATAAGTCAGAAATTAATAAAAGAAATGTATTGGTCCGATTTAATTAATGCATATTTAATAATAAAAATACGTGTAAAAAACAAAACAGAAAACAGCTGTTAAATTCATGGCCGCCATGTTGGTTACCTTCGCCCTAGCGGATAGCAATGTGACTAAATTTTCGACCTAACCTTTTTCTCGATCTAACACGACTTAACATAGTTAACAGGGTTAACACAAGATCGTGAATTATTAGTTCCTTTTGCTAAATGGGGCAGCATTTTTAAAAAATTAATTTGTACATTCACATTTCGAGGTTATGTTCGCATTTTATTTATTTTTTATCTGGACTTTTACTAATGCCTAGTTTTAGAACTTGTCTTTCTCGGGTTTGATATACCAAAGTGGGTTGTAGTTAGGGGGAACACCTTGTTTTTCGATCATTTTTTCGATTTTTGATTAAAATTATTGCCAATACACTTAGATTTTGTAATAGTGGGATTAGGTTTTTTTTATATCTTTCATTTTAAGTTTGTGTTTTTTACTTTCATAAAAATACTTTAAGAGACGATGGAATTGCGGGAAATTTGGGAAATGTGAGAAAAGGTTTTAGTCAAAGACTACTCCTTGGTTTTTAACTGAAGAGCAGAAAGGGATGGGGTGGTTATTTAGCATGAGAGGTGGGATCCTGGGGAGGGAATTGAGGAGTTGCCTAGTCGCAATAATTATGGCGATGGATTTGGACGGGTTGAGGATTAGGGAATTTTTATGTGCCCATTCGTTGATGGAGCTTAGGTCTTTGGATCTTGAGAATGGCCGAGTGAATATCGAAAGGGTGGAAGAGTGTGTATATTTGGGAGTCATTGGCATATAGGTGATAGTTACGGGACTGGATGGAGTCGGGTAGATCATTGATATAAATGGAAAAAAGGATAGGAGAGATGGTAGAGTCTTTGGCCACCCCAAAAGTTGGAAGGAGGAGGTAAGGCCATTGGGAAGGGAAACAGCTTGGTGGCGATTGGTAAAGTAGGATTGGTACCAACGGATGGTGCTGGCGGACAAGGAAAAAGATTCGAGTTTAGACAGAAGAGAAGAGTGAGGTACAGAATCGAAGGCCTTTAGAAAAATCAAGAAGGACAAGTATAGTAACTTTCCGTTGGTCAATTGCTAAGTAGAGGTCACTGGTAATTTCTAATGTTGGGTGGAATATCCTTGGCAGATGCCAGATTGGAGGAGGTTGATGGGACTGTTCAAGGTGCCTGGAGACTTGCGCTTGGACTAAACTTTCTAGGGGTTTGACTAAACTTTTCAAGGCAGGTTTGAAAGGATGAAAATGGGAGTGTAGCCTGTAGGGGATGATGGGTTGGGGATTTTATTGACAGGGTGGACAAGGGCTTTTTGCCAGTGACATTCAAAAAATGTTTAGACAATTTATTTCTAGGGATAAACTAGATTTGTTATCATTTAAACTTTGTTTTTGGAGAAAAGGCGTCGTTCCATTAAAACACGACCTTCGATTTATATAAATCGTTTAAAAGATTATTTTCCAATTGTGAACATTTACGATGAGTGATTAATCTGCAGTAATTTATTTCCTGTTTCATTTAAAATCGTTTACAACGTATAGCTATACTTAATGTACGACTAGAATACCATAAATCAATAAAATGACTGCGCTTTAATGTCCATTTATGGATTTTTTATTTATATAGAAATGGGTTTCGAACGTGGACTGACGATTCAGCTGTTGATTCCGTTTTATTTAGGAATATTCCCTTTTAGATTTAAAAATGGGATAAAGTTATCGTATTTCAGCCTGTATATGTTGTTTTTACTGGTAGGACTGTCTTTTCTGGGTTTTGTTTCTATGGATTCTGGCATGCTCGGTTACAAGGGAATGGTGGAACGGGCGGCTTTCAACGTCTGTTCCCTCCTTACGCAGTCCGTGGCGTTAGCGACGTCGCTGCTTTTCCTGGCGAACAGAAAGCACCTCGAGGAGTCTATGACCATGTTCACCCGGATAGGCGAGAAGCTGGGTGCACTGAAACAAGAAGAACTTGGCTACTTTTTAGGATGGAAGCGCGTCGTCAAGGGTTATATCGTCGGCTTGCCCTTCTACGCGAAAGCGTTGATCGAGATATATTCGCAGTTGACATTCTTCAACGTGACCCTCATTTATTCAATCCTGGCTCCGACTGCGACCGTAGAATCGTGGATCGGGATTTTGGAGATACCTGTCAAACAGCTACAAACGATAAACGACATTTTCAAAGAGTGGATGCTTCTCGATTCCAACAAGAAAATGAAAAGAGCTCTCCTCCTCACGAAGGTCCACGTACAAGAGCTCATAGCCGTGCAAAAATTGGGCAAAATCCTCTCCGGACAATTTCTCCTCTTTTTCGCCGCGGCCTTCTTTGACATCATCACGACCGTTTACAAGTTGAAGACGCCCGCTACGTATTTACAGAAGATAGTTCCCGTCGTTTTGATTCTGAACTACATTTATGATATTAAAAAAATTATAACGGCTTGCAGCGACATAACACAAAAGGTTTGTGCCTTCTGATACTCATTAAAACAAAACAAAATCCATTTTTGAATTTCATCCACGATTTTTCAAAACTGAAACAGATCCAAACCCCCCCCCACCAGGCCGGTGTGTCACGGTGTCGATCCAAAGTTTTTTTGGTATCCTACACTTCTTGTGAATAGGCCGCGTTTTCACAAAAAAAAAACCCACGACTAACCACGACTCTACTTTTTGAGCTATAGTGACTTCGATCCCCTCGGGCACTAACTTCAATTGAATTTTTTGAAATGGCCAAAAAGAGGGAAAATTCAAAAAGGTGCTGTTGAAGCGGCGTATCAAGCCAAAGCCGTGTGTTCGAATCCCGCTCGCGACACTGAATTTTTATCTCAACATTAAAACCTTGATTAATTGACTTGTATTAATAACAAAGCAATTCTAAAAAACCAAATATTTCTCACTAAACTAGGCCATAAAGCATAAACATAACATTTTTCAAAATCTAATTTTAATTTTGCAATTAAATGATTATTAATCGTAATTTAAAGATTAAAATATTATTTCGTTTTTTTATTTTGTTGTTGCTTAAGATAAACGCAAAATATTCAAATATGATATAAATTGAAAAGGTAAATCAATAAAAACTGTAATAACGAACCGAGTCGGATTTGCTTATAGGTGTATTGTATAATTGTATTGTGTAATATACTATGGGTATTCACGATCTTTTCGGTCGTGTCAGATCAAGGAAAACGATGACAGACTTGTAAGAATCGGCCAGTTAACATTGCCCGATCTAACAGGCCATGGCCAATGTTAGGTTAGGTCGAAAATGTAGTCTCATTGATATCTGTTAGGGCGGACGTAATCAACATGGCAGCCATGAATTTAACAGACGTTTTCCTTTTTTCTTTTTTTTTTTTTTTTTTTTTTTTACACATATAGTTATTCTTAAATACACATACCGTACCGAGATTTGTTCACTTTTTCGATTCATTTTAAACGACAAGAACTGTTGTTCTGCAAGTGTAAAGATGTTCTAAAGATCTGGACAACTGAAGATTAATTTATAACCTTAGGGATATTCACGATCTATGTGTTATATCCTAACCTCTAACGGCCTACAATTTTTTGGAATATTGGGGATGTATCTGTTATGAATGATAGTATAGGGACAGGTCAGAAATTAACAAAAGAAATGTGTTGGTCTGATTTAATTATCGCGTATTTGAGAATAAAAAAAGTTTAAACAAAAAACAGCTGTTAAATTTATGGCTGCCATGTTGGTTACCTGCGCCCTACCGGATACCATTGAGACTACATTTTCGACCTAATCTCTAACATTGACCATGGCCTGTTAGATTGAGCAATGTTAACTAGCCGATTCTTACAAGTTTACGTCATCATTTTTCTCGATCTAATACATATACATAATGGGTTACACAAAGATCGTTAATACCCCTAATATTAACTTCTGAACAGTCAATCTCAACTGTCAAATTTGCGAAATCGAAAATAATGCACTTTTATAATTTCGGCAATAAAGATATCACAGAGTCAATGCCAAAGGAAGAAGTAACAGACTGCGAATCCTAACAGGACGCTGCAGTTGAAATGGACACCCTGAAGAAAATTGGAACAACCCAAGATGGCACATGTAGTTGCTGCAAGGAGGCAGAAGAGACATCAACACATCTACTAACAAACTGCGCAGCTACGTTAGCCCGCAGGAGGAAGTGTTTTGGGATGTGCAATGTGACCGTAGAAGAGCTTCGACCACTAAAACCGGGCCTATTAACCATGTTTCTTGATGAAATAAGACTCACCGATGTGCTTTAAGCAGAGAAAGGAGGATACAAAATATACCCTGGAAAAATTACATCTACATAACCTTCTGCCAAATAAAACTTGATGACTGGGACTATCAACAAAAAAAATCTGTAAAATTAATGGCTGCAATGTTGATTACCGACGCCCTAACGGATATGAATGAGAACTAACATCTAACATTGACGGTGGCTTGTCAGCTCGAGCAATGTCAACTAGCCGATTATTACAAGTTTACGCCATCATTTTTAAGAATCGGCTAGTTAACATTGCTCAATCTAACAGGCCATGGTCAATGTTAGAGGTTAGATCGAAAATGTAGTCACATTGGTATCCGGTAGGGCGCAGGTAACCAACATGGCAGCCATAAATTTAACAGCTGTTTTTTGTGTAAACTTGTTTTATTCTCAAATAAAAATCGTATTTACGCGATAATTAAATCAGACCAATACATTTCTTTTGTTAATTTCTGACCTGTCCCTATACTATCATTCATAACAGATACATCCCCAATATTTCAAAAAATTGTAGGCCGTTAGAGGTTAGGTACTTCGGCACGAATAAAAGCGCGTCATTTCTTAGTACTTTTGAGTGCAATAGCATTTTGAATGAAAGAGTTGATTAATTTTTCTTTTTATAAATTTCTGGCATCTGACAATTTAACACAAAAGAAAACCAAAACGAACCGCAAAAAGCCTTCAAGGACTGTTATAGCTTCATTTTTGGTTCCAACCACGCGCAGCATGAAATATGCGTATATGTATCCGTTGTATAGCTCTGATGAATGTGAAATAAAACACCGAAAACTCGACTTAGTTTCAACACCAGAACATTTTTTTTTATCACATCCCCAATTTCAATTTTCGGGGTTCTAAGGGGGTAAAACCCTTAGAGACCGATTTTCGCGGAAATCGGTGTAAATCAATTTAGTGTCAGATAAATTTGCCGGCCTTTCTGCCTGTGACAATTCTTATTGCAAACTCTAACATCTCTGTCTCGTATTGAGAACATAACCTGTCTCCTAAGATTATCGTCAATTTGATAAAGTTTCGAGGCAATTTATCAACTGGAACAGGCAACTAACTCATAAATTGATAAATGATAAGTTCGCAGCATGGTAATTTGTATCGACGTATTGCTTTTATTGCAGCGCCCGTTCATTCGTGTAAAACAACGCGGTCCCCAATGACGGTGTCAAGTTTAACTTTTATACCTCTGCAGATCTCCGGTATATTCCCGTACGATTTTAAAGACGGGTCGTACGAACTCACCATCTGGCGTTTTCTCTATTCCGTGTTTTTAACTGGTACCGTCTTCTATTTTGTTTTGGGATACATCTACGAGGACAGTTCCCAAATCAACCATTACATCAAAGATGCTGTCAGTTCCTTACAGCACATGAGTTTTTTGATATTCGCCATCGTAAAACACAATGAGATGAATGCAGTCGTTAAATCCATTTACACGGTCAACACCCGCCTTGGTAGACACCATATGCCGAAGCTCTCATCAAATTTAAAAGGGGTGTGCATTTCCGGTGTGATTTTGTTTTTCAAGGTTTCATCTTTGTGTTTGATATTACCTTCAATTGACATCGTGTATGTGTCAATAGTCTGCTTGACTGACTTGAGCTTGTTGTCGTTTGTGCTGATGTCCGTCTCGTTGATTCAAGCCCTCATATCGCTGATGAGACGAGTTAAACTGGTTACGCAGTTGGTTTTGAAACGGCGGGATTTTCGAAACGGTCTTCGCCTCAGGGATTTGGCCGAGTTAAGGCTAGCACTTTGCACTGGTGCCGATGCATTCGCGTCGTATCTCTCGCCCTACGCCCTTGTTCACACCACGTTGACACTGACGAAAATGACCGTAAGAGCAAAATCTGTTATAGATCATTTTTCGATTGTCGAAGTAAGTCATTTTTCCCTAATCTTCGAATGTTCACTACTGACTTTCAATTTTGCCCTCCTCATAACTGTGATCAACGCGACCGAAGCCATCAAAAACGAGGTAATTTTTAAACAACGAGAAGTCTTAGCTGAAATTAAGTGTGTTTTTTGTTATGATCTTTGTTAAAATTCGTGGTTTCTAAGAAGAGAAAAATTGTAAACGATAACAATCGACCGGCAATAATTCAGTGTATGGATTTTATACAGGGAGAGTCAGTGCCGTGACAAAGTTGGATCGTCATTCATCGGCAATGCCCAGTCACGTCCCCTTGTCGCGTTGTTTCAGGACTTTCCAGTTGTTGGGGGTGTTCCCTTTGAGGGCGGACGGGAACGCTTTGGTCACAAACTCATCCCTGCTTTTCCTGACCTTGGTGTACATCTCGGCCTGTGTTCTTTTCCGCTACATGCTCTCTAGCGAGGATTTCAGCGAGCCTGATCCTTTCGATTCCGCTTCTACTTGGTTGCAGTTTTCCATAAATACGGCCAGCTCCTTGGCGTATCCCGTCAGCGTTTTAGCCATGAAGGATCGATTGAATTATTTTTACAGGGCTTTCAAAGCAGTGAATTTTTCTTTGAAAACGGACGTTACGGAAATCGATTACTTCTTAAAAGCCACATTAATCAAACTTTCGTTTATTTTCTCCTTATTTAACCTAGTATTAGCAATGTGGAATATTTTATTCAAAAGTTTTCAAGAAGGATTCAAAATGATAAACTTAATATGCCTGTTCACCATAAAAAACATCGGGCTTTACCAGATAGTCGGTATTTACCGTTTGACCAGTCGATTGGTGTCGGTTTTAATAGGCAATTTGAAAATAGAAAAAAGCCGGAAAAGTCGAAAAAGGATAAACCTGCAATCTGTCTGCCTGGAATTTGTTATAAACGCTTGCCAAATGTTAAACGATGCCTTTTCGCCGTATTTATTACTGTATTGCATTTCGGTCCTGTTCGACATAATGACCATGAGCGTCAAAGTGCTCACGGATCCTGCGAAGGGTGCGACTACCTCGTCTACATTCATGATAGTTAGCATAATCGTACAGTGTTGTACCTTGCTACAGCTAGTAAAATCCAGCACGGAAGTGACGCAAAAGGTCCATTTCCCCTTCGTATTTGACTTCAATCACGCTTCATTTTTCTTTTCCAGGTGAAAGATTTCAACACTTTGCTCTTCCAGATGATGATCGACGATAAATCAGCCGAACTATCAAACAATGTACGGTCTGTTTTTTTTTGTTTTTTTTTCGGTGAACTCGATTGAGTTTTGATTTTAGGAGACATTGAAATTGCACGTATCTTTGAACCGTGAAGTGGTTTTCACCGCTTGTAGCCTTTTCCCATTGGACTACACCCTCATCCATTCTGTAAGTATAGTTTGATTCGAACCAACTTTGATCAAGTTTAACTATTGTCTCATCCCCAGATGGTAGCAGCTGCGACGACTTATTTGGTCATCCTGATCCAATTCAGCAGCTCAGACCCAGAGATAAATCCATTTATCAATGGGACTCTGTCCACTTCCACTAACGACACATTGAATACAACTAATTAATTCTAAAATAAATAAAATATTAATTATTCATGTTCTTATTCATTCCCTTTGGCTAGCTACCAGGAAGGTTACAAAACACTACCAAGTGCCTTACCCAATTAGAAATCCAAACGGAACCTGGGCCAGGACAAACGCAGAAAAGTGTCAGCTACTTTCCGATCACTTTTCCACAGTTTTTATTCCCCATCCCGATATGAATGTCACAATCTCTCACCTTCACTCTCCTCTCCCTCTCGCTTTACCTCCTAAGCCCAACCACCCCGCAGATGTGATGTACCAGATTCTCCACATTTCCGACAAAAAATCCCCAGGCCATGATCTAATTACCCCTAAAATCCTTCAAAATCTACCCAAAAAAGCAATAGTGTACATTACCTCTATTTACAATGCAATATTTCGCACAATTTATTTCCCTATCCAGTGGAAACTATCTTTAATAACTCCAATTCCAAAACCAGACAAATCCCCCAGTGCCCCATCCTCTTATAGACCAATAAGCCTCCTTCCTATTTTATCCAAAATCTTTGAACGTATCCTCCTTAAAAGACTAATTCCTATATTTGACTCTAAAAACGTATTTCCTAACCATCAATTTGGGTTTCGACCTCTCCATTCCACTGTTCAGCATTGCTTCTGAGTAGTCGACACGATTTCCTCGGCTCTAGAAAACAAACAATACTGCTTAGCCGTATTTTTGGATGTTACGGAAGCATTTGACCGCGTATGGCACCCCGGCCTCCTCTATAAGCTAAAATGTATCCTCCCTCATTCCTACTACCTAATCTTGAAATCCTTCCTCTCAGATCGTTGGTTTAAAGTTAGAATCGGCACCGAGTTTTCACCTATCACAGCAATCAAAGCTGGCGTTCCACAAGGTAGTATCCTAGGCCCACCATCTATACTGCTGACATACCCACTCATCCAAACACACAAATCACAACCTACGCGGACGACACCGCAATCTTATCAACACACTCCAATCCTATCCTAGCAACAGAAGCACTCCAACAACACCTGAACCTTATTACCAACTGGTGCAATCTATGGCGGATCAGGTTAAACGAACAAAAAAGCCAACATTTACACTCAAACGACAAACCTGTCCACCAGTGCACATTTACAACAAAATAATACCACCATCGAACCAAGTCCGCTACCTTTGTTTTACTTAGGTAGTAGACTTACTTGGAACCCACATACACGATTAAAACGGCAAGAACTTAACAAAAGATATGGACTACTCAGACACCTTCTTGGATCAAAATCAAAACTAAGCATACATAACAAACTAACCGTTTACAAAACACTCATCACACCTATTTGGACCTACGGAGTCAAGCTGTGGGGCTCGGCTAAATCATCAAATATTCAACGAATTCAGTCCTTTCAATCTAAAGTTCTTCGCCATATCCTCAATGCTCCCTTCTACGTCACGAATGAAACGATCCATAAAAATCTTAAAATCCCTTTCGTAAAAGATTTTATCCAAACACGCTTCTTCACTTTTCACTCTAAACTCGCCCTCCATCCTAACCCACTAGCCCTAACTCTTTCCTCAACATCACACCCTTACAATCCTCAACGCCGTTTAAAACGACGATGGCCTCGTGACCATCTAACAATCTAACCCACCGAAATAACTTCTACCACCCACCCCCAATTAAAGAAAGTTGGTTTCTCTCCCCACTGCCTCCTGGTCGGGCAAGTCTATCAGATTTAACTATTTGCTCAATGTATACTATGTACAGATAGCAATAAATGAATACATTTTTATATACACATTAATTAAATCACACCAATACATTTCTTTTGTTAATTTTTCAGCTGTCTTTACACTCGCGTTCACAATAGAAACATCCCCTATCCTATAAAGTTATAGGCTGTTAGAGGTTAGGATACAAGTGAGGTTATCCCGTCCTGTCAATTGTAAGTATTTTTCGTGTGCATTACAGCATTTTGAATGAAAGAGTTGTTTAATTTTCTTTTTTTATTAACTTTTGGCATTTTATAATTTAACACAAAACCAAAACCAACAACAGCTACAAGCCTTCAAAGACTGTTATAGTCTTAATTTTTAGTTCTTCCAATCGCCACGCGCAGCATTGCGGAATAATTAACGCTTAATATGCTAAAAAAAGGGATAGTTGTCTCTTCGAGTTAACATCTTATAAACATTGTGAATACCCCCAATTTGTTAAGGCCTAGATGTTTCAGTTAAGTCGTAGTTTATGAGGAAAAAACATCTATTGGTTGTAGTACCAAAAAGCTTTTCTATTTTTTTTTAAAGCAGTTCCCTGAAATGACCTTTATTAATTTTTGTTTTGTTTTCTCAGCATTTTGTTCGAAGCGGCATTAATTTAGCTCCAGGCTACACTTAGGCCCAGAGAGAAAGAAATAAGGGTATTCACGACTCAAGTACTGTGGAAGTGGGATCGCGCCGCTGGGATCTCATCCCTCACACCTCCGCTTCTCACGTAGAGCCATTACATGTCATTGCCGAAACATTTTAATTCCGGGTCTCGTACGTAATTGCAGCAGGGGTTTTGTCACGTCCATACCCTCGGCACCTTTGGTCCGGGTTGCAACCGTAACAAGCCCGGCCGGAGGCCCGTTCCGATGGATCGGACAGGAAAACGTAATAAATTTATACTATCAGGTCAGATAGTCACAAAGGGCAATTATAGTTAAGTGATTTTTGGTTTCTCGGAAAATTTAACTTAAGACTAATAAGCTAATTATGAAATACTGGTACGTTTTGTCCTCAGGTAAGCTTAGTTGCTAATACCTATGAAAAGTAACTTGTTTATTATACTTCCTGTTTCTATACCAGATATTGGAATTTTATAAGTAACCTCATGAATACGTGGTGTTGAAATATTACAATTGGGTCAAAACTACTGGCTATTTTCTCGGTAGACATTGTTCTTCCGAGTTGATAAATTATGTAGCCGTTCGGATTAAATTTGTGCCCTTTCGGGCCACCCTCGACCCCAATCGACATGAAAGTTTTCAAGGGGCCGCCCCGGACGTAGTTTATAAGCCGCGGCCCCTTATGCATTTTTTAAATCGGCCGAGGTCACAATGAAACTTGCAGCCGCCCCTCACGCCTCTGGGTCGGAGTCCATGACTTGGAATCGGCTCATTCGACGTCCGCTGGCCTGTTCATAAAAGCGTGGAAATCGATTCTTTACTTATTCACAGGATTCGGCCAACCCCGGAGGAATTTGAGAAATCGCCTTGGGAAGGTCTTCAGGCATAGTCGTTCCATTCCGTGCGATGGGATTGTTCACAAAGAGCAGGAATAACAAAACGATACGCTTCAATTTCTTTTCGTCACATACTGATACTTTTGATTTATTTTATAATTTGCGTTTTGTACAAATTGGTTTGTCGTTTCTTATACATTTAAGAATAATTGAACAGGTATACATTATATTTATAATTTTCTGTACGAAGATGCGGCTTGGACGGTAATATTCCATCTTGAGCGGGCACATGTCTTTTCTATACTGACTTCCTTCCCCTCACCTTCAAAATCCAACGTATAAAACCGCAATATCTCACTGGCACTCTCAACACGACACCAAGAATGGCACAGTTACACAGAAGACAAAACTTCCCAGCCCTGAAGATGATCTCAATAAAGGTCGAAACGTTGGCATGATAAAGAAAATGTTTTTCTGAGTAGAAATACTTCGAATAAAATTAATACATTTTGCATTGTATAAAGTGACTTTTTCCACATACAAAATGTATTCGTTAAATTTGTGCAATGTTTGTAAATCCTTCTTCTCTCTCTCTCTCTCTCTCTCTCTCTCTCTCTCTCTTCTCTCTTTCACTCACTCTAACACACACTGCCGCTTTCTCTCTTATTCCCGCCACTTTTTCATTCACCCCTTCCATCTTGCTTTTTTCTGTTTCTACTAGTCCCTGAAGATGATCTCAATAAAGATCGAAACGTTTTTTGCTTGTGTTATTGGTTCAACGTTTTTGGACTGTGTTTTTTTCCTATGTTTCGATTGTAATGTTTTTCTAAAAGAAGACATGGTTTACCTCTCGGTACGCTCAATACCTTCATTTTCCACAGAGACATATATACATAATACTTTTGAAAAAAATGAAAATTTGACAAAGGAAACTATGGACGCAAGAAACACGCAAAAACTATAACAGAAACATAACAAAACCACGTTAAATTAAACGGACAAGTATACACACCAAAATACGGGAAAGGAATTTGTATTTTTAATCATATTCGCATTTTTCTTCTCTCTCTCTCTCTCTCTCTCTCTCACTCTAACACACACTGCCGCTTTCTCTCTTATCCCCGCGACTTTTTCATTCACCCCTTCCATTTTTCTTTTTTCTGTTTCTACTATGTTGTCCTCACTGATGTTCTCTGTCAGTTTCCGTTACTCTCGTATTCTCTCCAATAAATAATAATGATGTCAATAAAAATAAATATTCAGAAATCATGAGATGTGATCTGGTAGGTTGCAGAAAAACATTTTCCCTATCGTGCCGACGTTCCGATCTTCATTGAGATCATCTTCAGAGCTCAAAGTGTTTGTTTTCTGCTCTCTTTGGCACTCTCAACACGACATGCAAGAATGGCTACCTTAAGTAGAAAACAAAACTTTGAGCCCTGAAGATGATCTCAATAAAGATCGAAACGTCGGCACGATAAAGAAAATGTTTTTCTGCAACCTACCAGATCACATCTCATGATTTCTGAATATTTATTTTATTGACATTTAAAACTGTCGCACCAGATCAAACCTCAGGATTTCCGAATAATCACTGATTAACGGTCACTAACCAACACACATTATTTATTATATTTTAATTTTTTTTTTAATATTCACGAGAGGAAAAAAACGCACCACTGAAGAAGGCCCGAGTCTGGGAGATCTAAATCTAATAGGCAGGCCATAAAGAGTGGAAATTATGAAACTACAAAAACAATCATTTTCGGAGATTTTTTGTCAATATAAAATATTACGCTTGACTGATATCACTTGTTAATGCTGGCTTTAAGAAAGAGGTGCACTTCCATGGCGGACAGAGTGACCTTTGAGAGAAAAGATTTTTTTGTACAATGTTTTGAAAAATGTCGACTATGGCTCTCGTCGGAAACGCATCCGTATCTGTAATGGCCGTTGGGTCCATGATTGCCGGAGGCAGAGCCCTGTCATCAGGTCGGAGCCGGCCTCAATTAAACGGAGGAACCACCGTTTGCGCGGTCACGACGTGGCCGGCTCCATTCCAAAGTGAAAAAAGCGCAGGCCCCGAGAAAATGAAGTGCCGAATGTAAATTTTCAATCTGCTCACACTCGATTTATGATTGAGTTGGGCGGGGGCTTCGGACAGCGTGATGATTTCCCATTTTTGAGGGAGGAAGTAAAAGCACCAGAAGGCGGCCATCGTGGACCCATTTCAAACGAAACAACAACCCGGATCATATTCCGATATGCGATTTATTTCACCTCAGATACAAACTTTAAATAGTTTTCTTATATTGTGAGTATATTTCAACTTTCGATTTAAAACAATATATTTGACCTTTCATACGAGTGATTCTCCCTGTATATATTATAAAGAAAGGAAGCCGCCATTTTGGTAAGACTTAATGGCGGCTTCCGTACAAGAATAACCTACCTAGAAATCAGTTGTAGAAGGGTTGACGTACATAGTTAATATTTTGCCAAATCATCTGGACTGTGCGGAAGATCTACGCAGGCATATCACATGCATAGCAGATTGGTGTAGAGACTGAAAAATGAAGATTAACGAAAGCAAGTGGGTTCGTGTAATTTTTACACTCCGAAGCAAATCGCTTCTCAAATTAGGAGTATTTAGGATGTTTGTAAGATGTTAACTCGTGTTTACCCGAATAGATGTCCAGTATGATCGCGAAGGCCCTCTTCTTAGTATGTTAAACGTTACTTTTTCCGCTGTGCTGCATCTGGCGAATGGTAGAACCAAAAAGCTATAACAGTCCTTGAAGGCTTGTTTTTATTTATTTTTTTCTTATGTGTTAAATTGTAAGAAGGCTAATAAAAAAGGAAAATTAATCAAGGCTCTCATTCAAATTGTTATCTATGCACTCGAAAAGTACTGACAAATGACACGCTTCAATTCCTGCCGACGTAGATAACCTATAACCTAACCTATAACAGCCTATAACTTTACAGAAAAGGGGATGTATTTATTATGAAAGAGTATAAGGACAGGTCCGAAATTAACAAAAGAAATGTATTTGTCTGATTTAATTAATGCATATTTAAGAATAAAAATACATGTAAACAAAAAACAGCTGTTAAATTCATGGTTGCCATGTTGGTTACTTACGCCCTAGCGGATAGCAGAATGACTACATTTTCTACCTAACAATTAACATATGCCATGGCCTGTTAGATCGAGAAATGTTTATTAACCAATCTAACAAGTCAACGTCATCAATGTGATTGTGTGGATGACTAAATTCACTAATTTCGTGGTAGAGACTAAATTCTCCGTGGTAGTTGTGTAATATGTAAACAGACACGTCCTCTTGGACATTACATTTGTCGACGAGAATCCGATTAAACGACATTTGAAAAATGGCGAAAAGGAGGGAAAATTCAAAAGGTGTGGTTAAGATGAGAGGTTGGTCGCTGGAAGTTCTCGTGTCATTTTTGCTGAAATGCAGACATCGCAAGGCCCCGAAGATGATCTCAATGAAGATCGAAACGTTGGCACGATAAAGAAAACGTTTTTCTGATAGCTACATCACACCAGGCGGGATCTCACGATATCTGAATAATTATCGATTAACGGTCACTAATCTTTACACATTAAATAAAATTCACTAATTTCGTCGTCCGCTTGTCCAATTAATTAAGGTTTCTAGATGAGATAAAAAAGTAAGTTAGTTGAAAAATAGCGAAAAGGAGGGAAAATTTAAAAGGGTGGGGTTTAAATGGGAAGTTGGTGGATAGAGGTCACGATAGCTCAAGTGGTAGAGCAGCGGCGTATCAAGGCGAAGGTCGTGGGTTCGAATCCCGCTCATGACACTGACTTTTTTATCTAAACTAAAAACCTTAATTAATCGAACTTTAAAGTAAGATTTAGCAAAAAACTTTTTTTTTCTTTTATTCAAAAAATTGAAAATTTTAAATCGATTTATACAGTATTTTTTGTCCGAATCGTTGCAAAAGTGTTGATTGTTTATTAATAATTTATAAAACGAATTTTATAGAAGTATTTTTTATTTCATGCATTGTTATAATTCAAGAAGATGCTTCATTTATACTAGAGGTATATTGTGGACAATGGATCGTATTTTTTTAAGTTTTGGGTTTTGATGCGAATTATCGTTTGGTAACTGACTAATGCAACTGCAGATTGCAATCGTTCCAGGTGGTCACATATCGAAATCCATAACGTCCCTCGCAGAGTACACCTGCCGCCGCCTGTGCCTGACCTGCATGCATTTCCATTCCGCATTCAATACGATCCGAATCCGTGCCAGGCGAAAATCCCCTGTTCAGTCCGAAACTTTTCGTCTGTGTTTTGTTCCTGTTGTTCTTAGCATGACCGGGGTGTCAATCCGGCGCGAGATTGGGCTGCGTGCCTTTTCCCACGGGGAGATGGGCCACGTACGCGACCCGACAACTGTTGTACGTACGTGTCCCATAAACAAACAATCCGGCAAGTCGGCTCGCAACTTATCGTTTTCGAAACATGACATTAAAAAAATATACTATTTTACATTGCCTTTGTCTTCTATTCCCACAAAATGCCTACAATCGACCAGCCTTCGAAAGCGCCTTGTGGATTTAGACGCTCGTAAAAATTATCGTTTTCATTTCTCTGCGACTTGTCCTACATACTTAATTTCGCGATCATTACAATTAATGTGTGGTGATTAGTGACCGTTAGTCGATCGTTTTTCAGGCGTCGTGGGATGCGGCCTGGTGTCGTATAGGTTTCAGAAAAACATTTTCTTTATCGTGCCAAAGTTTCGACCTTTACTGAGGGCATCTTCAGAGATCAAAGTGGGCACTCTCAACGCGACACGCAGGAATGAACAATTACACCGAAGACAAACACTTCGAGCCCTGAAGATGATCTCAATAAAGGTCGAAACGTTGGCACGATAAAGAAAATGTTTTTCTGAAACTTTCATCACACCAGACCGCATAACACGATTTCTAAATAATTATTTTTCAAAAAATTAACTATTTACTTGATAATAATATTTTAATAGAAAATAGTCAAGTTTATGTATTATATTATTGCCTATGTTTATTTGCTGCAAATCTAAAAAAAAAGGTTTTATGAAAACTGCAAGTTAATATGATTTATTTTATTACAGAAAATTAAGTTAACATTTGGTAAACGAAGTCGCAAAATATATAGGTTTTTAGGCAAAAAATTAAAATAAAATGAGACGTTAAAAGCAGAAGGACCAAAATAATTTAAAGTTCTGGCAGCGTTTTATCGTTTTACTACTATAATAAGTACATTAAATAAAGTCCGATTTGAAAACTTCATTCATGACATTTTCACCAAGCCAAATGAAAATAAGTCTAAGGCCTAATTCTAAGTCCATATCGATTTAAAGAAAAAAAATCTATCAAGGTAGACAATTTGGCAAAAGGCGGAGTTTATCAACTTAATTGTAATGATTATTCAGAAATTGTGAGATGCGTTCTGGTGTGATGTAGGTTTCATAAAAAACATTTCTTTATCGTGCCAACGTTTCGACCTTTATTGAGATCATCATCAGCGCCTGGGATTTACAATCATTGTTTAAATTTAACAAAAACATGTAGGATGCGGGAAAAAGTGCGTTTATAGAATGCAAAAAAAATTTTTTTTATATTCAATCAAAGTCAAAACGCAGAAAAAGCAACACTTTTTTACATTGTATAAATTCACTTTTTACCATATCCTACATGTTTTTGTTAAATTTAAACAATGTTTGTAAATCCCAGGCGCTGAAGATGATCTCAATAACGGTCGAAACGGACACGATAAAGAAAATATTTTTCGAAAACCTTCGTCACACAACTTTCTGAATAATTATTACAATTAAGTTGGTAAGTTTTGCCAAGTTGTCTACCTTGTCTTTAGGCTTTGAGAGTATGTTTTTAATTGAACCCGTACTTTTAAAAACTATTATAAAACCTTCTTGTACTAACTTCACTAATTTTGTGGTCCGCTCGACCACATATTACAATTAATTAAAGTTTTTAATTGGGATAAAAAAGTCAATGGCACGAGCGGGATTCGAACCCACCCCGAGGTCACGGTAGCTCAAGTAGTAGAGCAACGGCGTATCAAGCCGAAGATCGTAGGTTCGAATCCCGCTCGTGCCATTGACTTTTTTTATCTCAATTTCTGATATTTCTAATAATTTATCAATATATGGGAAACAATTGAACCCTAACGACTCATTTATGGAAGGGATGGTTGAGCCCTATTATTGCTTCTTTTATAGTTAACTTTTTTATTCTTTTATCTAGCAACATCTCAAAAAATATTTCTTGATATTCATTGTTATTTGCTAAGGTTTTAATAATTTCTAATTCTTTAACATAGGATTTATGGAGTCTACTTCCTTTTGGACTCAACCTTTTTTTGTTTGTTTTTCCGGGCGATATTTGAATGATGTTACTCACATTCACACACGGATTGAAAAGTCGATTGAGAGACCTGCTCTTTTCCTGATTCTGCGTCTCTAATCATGAAAAACAAGGCGATTCCGACTCACCCCCAGGCCCTTTCATTTCGTAACGACCGGTTCGTTTCCGACCGCAAAGTAGCCGCCCCAAGTTCGGCGTGTTCAAGGAGATTGACCGTTTTACGTAGAGATTAGCCTTTCGGCGTCCTTTTCCATACGAAATGGTTCGTGAAACGGCCCAAATTGCCCCCCAACGCGGCCTCCGGATTGTTTCGGATCGGCCCAGGCGAGAACCCCACGAACAAGGTAATAGGGCGGCGTGAAAAATTACAACAAAATTTGCGGTCTACGACCCCATTTTTAAGGAGGGCCGTGAGGAGGATTGATTATTCCGAAATTACAGGCGGAATTTTATTACAATCATTAATGCCTTCGTGTTATTAAAACGTAGGAAATCATAATTAATCGATTGTCTCGTCATAGAATGCAACTTCGTATCTGGGCATGGAGGCGACGAAATGTTGTCCAAAGACGGAGCCAATATGGACTATCCAGGTCCTGAAACCTACTCTGGTCTAACCTAATCTTGCTACAAAAGAGCATACATCTCAGCAAAAGAGATCCAACTCAAAATGGATCCTTAATGACCCCAAACTTAGTGGAACGATAAGTTAAGTTGATATTACAATAGACCACCTAGATCCCCACACTTTAATTTGCTACAGTTTTATACGTGGAAGTGAAAGGGATACCTCACCTCTCTAGGAAAATAGAAAGGCTCGAAAGGTAGCCAAAATCTCTGACACTCAGGCAGCACTAAAAGTCTCACCCTCGTGCGAGGTGTAGAAAATAAGTGTTTGGAACTCCAAGGAGGCCCTGATGGAATTCAGTGACACTAATGACCTGACTCAGGCATTGGGTACATAAATACCACCTAGATCCCACACTATCGACTCCAAAACCGACAAGGGCGCGGGAGCTGGAATCTTCGGGATGTACTCAATAACCGAACTGACGGTAAATCTAGGTTAATATGCTACAGTTTTACAATGAAGTGAAAGCGACCCTTTCAGGAAAATAAAAAGGCTAGGAAGGTAGCCATATTCTCTTACAGTCAGTCAACACTAAAAGTCCTACCCTTATACGAGGAAATGAGTGTTTGGAACTCCGGCCGAAATCAGTGAAACTAATGACCTGACCCAGGCATTGGTCTCTGGGCACTAGGGGCATATATATATATGTTAGCAGGGTAACAACAGCGAACAATATCCGTGGTGTTAAATGTCTGCATAGGCTCGTACTCATCCCTAAAAGGTCTGGGACTTGGTCGGCTCACGTGTCCTGCATAAACCGCTCGGACCTGTTCACAAACCCCAAGATTTTGGACAATGCCCTCTCCATCAAAAGTTTCAATCCTTGGCATACCTATCACATTCCGTGAGGTAGTGTCGTGCCGTTCCTTCTTTTATTTCACAGAAGTGGCAAAAAGGGTCTGGTAAAATACACATTATGAAGAGGTGCCTTCAAGGGGCAACGCCCGTCAGGATACCTATCATCCTCCTAATTTCCCTCCTTGAGTTAGAGAATAGCCATTTCTATTTTTTTGGTTGGCACTAGGGGCGTAGAGGCTAACAAAAGGTTGACATGTTGGCCAAAGAGGGTGCCAACGTAGACTCTCTGCGTCCTGAGCCCTACTATCGCTTAGCATCCCAAAAGAGGATAAACCTCAAAATTCGAATAGATACACTAGACTAGATCCCACACTGTCGACTCCAAAACTGACAGGGGCGCGGGTGCTGGAGTCTTGGGGATGGACTCAAAAACAGAACTGACGGTAAACCTAGGCAAATACGCTACAGTTTTACAAATGTTAGCGATTGCACACTGCGCCAGAGAAATATAAAGGCTAGGGATACATTCCCGAAAGGTAATCATCTCTCTGATAGTACACCTCAGTCAAAAGCCCTACCTGCAAGCAAGGTGTAGGCAATAAGTCTTTGGAACTCCATGGAGGCCCGAAGAAATCAGTGACATTAATGACCTGACGCAGGCATTGGTCTCTGGGCACTCGAGCGCTGAGGCAACTCTTAAAATGGATCCTTACTGAGCCCAAAACCTGGAGAAACCAGGAACCACAGGCACGGCGCAGAGATATTCATTGAAGGGCCATCCACAAAACTTAGGAAAAAATTACTGGAAGGCAACCGCAACCAAACCAGGATTCTCGTTGGACTCCTGACAGGGCACTGCGACTTAAGAAAGCACAGAGTACAGATAGAAGAAATGCTGTGCAGATGTTGGCAGGAAGTGGAGCACACCGCAGAACACGTTTTGTATTTTTCTGAAGGTCTGTGAAGATGCAGGTTCTTGTAATTATGACAGGAAAAGCCACACGCAAGACCCTAACACAAAGGATCCGTTGGCAAGGCTGAAGTTGATTATTCATGCTCGTAGCTGGCCTGTGTGTTACAAAAACAAAAGGAGCACTATAGATTTGATTTGTCATATTAATTTTTTTATGTAGCTGACCGCTTTACAGCTTATCTTTCAACAGGTAACTTTGCCAGATAATCTCTACAATGTATGTATATAGGCATGGTGGAACAACCTATCCAGCATCCACCAAATGTGCTTAGTGTGTGAAAGGCAGAGGATCACACAGCCCCCGAGGTACGTTAGGATTATGACCACCTCTTTTATCCCTGTCCCCTACGCTGTACATATATTATGAAAAAAAGGCAGATTGTAATAAAATATTGAAAAAATAATAGTAATAATGACGATAACCAAAGAAACTCTCTCGTTATCTTATAAACCCTATTTTATTGCTACTCATTGTCGAGTTAACCAGCTGCTCAATGTTCAAAGAGCCAATTAAAATTAATCGACCCGAAATTGCAAAAATCTCCCAGCTCAACGTCTAGAAAATAAGATCGTTCTTATTCTTGGGAGCCGGTGTGGAAACACTTTCCAACTCGAATTAGCAACGATTAACGAGCCACTGGGGGAACCCTCCCTCGCAATCAAAGGGTTGATCCACCCGAAGTAGACAATAAAAATACGAAAAGGGGCTGCGATGCACTCCACGACGGCTACAAATCACGGAAGGCGGCTCGTTTATCTGGGAGATCCATTACGAGGCCCATGTGTGCTCTAGGTATTATTGCCTGGTTTACATACGTTCCTTTGATCTACTACCGTCTCCGGTTCAATTGCCTCTTCCCCCTTGAAAAGAAAAAACGCCATTACCGACTGCAATAACAGCGGAGTACACAGTATTGACTGTTTTTTTTTAAATTGCTCGTCTGTAATTTTCCACCAAGATTCTGTCCCTAATAAATTGTACGACGAAAAATAAAATATACCGGGGATGAAATGGTCGATGGGCAATGGACGATGGTTAATTAAATGGGCGTTTTAACTATCATAGTAGAAATCCGGGAGGGACGCCCCCATGTCGATCATCCCGAGGGTCAAGGTGGAAGGATTTATTTTTGAAATCGACAGCCTTTCATCATATTTGTCGTAAAACCTTTCCTTTACAAATCCAGATTGAGAATAATTTTTTATTTGTAGCCTATGCATACTTGTACGTAATACAAATTTGATCACAATGTATACTGTTCACCGCTCGGTCACAGCACTAACACGAATGTCAGCGATGCACCCGGAGCACTCATTTTGATTGAAGGTCTCGGGGCCATCGTCGTTTTAGGCGACGTGGTGGATTCTCGGGATGAGAATATGTGAAGAGGGCTCTAGCAGTAGGGTTAGGATGGATCGACAGGTTGAAATTTTTGGAATCGGAAATGTATCAGCTCGTGGACTAAAAGAACGTTGAGGTCTTTGTGGATAGTGAGGTTACAGACATAAAAAGTTGCTTTGACGATTTGTCTGAGCACTTTTGATTGAAAGGACTGGATACGCTGGATATTGGATGGTTTGGCGGAACCCCACAGTTCCACACCGTATGCCCAAAGTGGTCGTAGCAAGGTCTTGTATAAGGTCAGTTTAGTGCTGATGGTCAACCCGGATTTTGGTCCTAGTAGTCTGCGTAATTGTCCGAGTCTTCTGTTGAGTTGTTGTGGTTTAAGTCTTGTGTGAGGATTCCACGTCAGTCTGATGTCAGGGTATAGTCCTAGGTATTTGACTTGAGTGGAAGTCGGTATCTCTTCGTTGTTCATGTATAGTGGAGGTAGAGGATAAAATTGCGGTAATTCGCGTAGGTGGTAATGATGGTATTGGGGTGAGTATTATAGAGAGAATATTAAAAACCGTAAACCACAATTTACCACGGTCCATAGTTCACGTACAAGATATACGAGAAAGTACAATAAAAATTAGCCATTAAGGTAATGAACTTACTCGTCTGAAAATTGACTATTGGTGTCGGAAAAGTACGTTTTAAATTGATCTTGGTGGTCGCACCCTGGGGGAAGTTATTGAATTTATAACGAAGCATGTCCATGTCCGGCAGAGGTATGAAATGTCACGAAAATTTGCGTTGCAGCACAAAAAAAAAAAAAAAAAAAAAATTCACCCTGCGTTTCAAGAAGCTATTTCCAGTGTGTAATAGCTTTTTCTTTAAATTAGATTATATTATTTAGTCTGTACGTTGTAAATCAAATAGGCAATGATGCAAATTACAGTAATGGCATGTGTGGGAGCAACCGACTGTGCCCGGATAAATGGGATCAATCCCGAGGTAGATTGTACGTAACGGCAATGAAACCCTCTTTTTACAGACTATAACATTTACCAAAGGGAATAAATTTACAAAATTATACTGACCCTAGTCTTTTGGTACTGCCATTGACATTAATTATGTCCTTTACATAAAGCCCGAGTTTATTACGGTAGCCCTTGAAAGTATTAAAATATTACTCATTAGAATGTATAAGCTATACTTAGTAATTGGTATTTTGTAATTAACTTTTGAATGCTCGTATGGATTTTTCGGACTTGGACTTTTTCCGTTAATGTGCCTCCGCACATTGAGATCGAGGTCAGGTTTCGGGGCTTCTGCTCTTATCCTATCTTACCTTCTGTTTTGAATCGAGGTGTATTGTTTGTATCGGTATTCTGTGCTGTCACAACCAAGTAAACGGCCGTTCGTTTCTTTCAGGAAATGGACGTTCTTCCAGTAGCTGTGGGATGTTCGGGAGGAGGGCGTGAGGCTGCATTTGACAGGATCGCGTGAGGTGCTACATACTTGGATGCAAGGCGGAAATGGCGTTAAGAAGTAACAAACATCTAACTGGCTCGAGACTGCCATATTCGACCGTCTTACTCTTGAACATACGAAATGGCAAGCGTTAAATGTTGTGAACGAGTGTAAATCATAACACATTCGTCGATTGGTGCAACTGAATTCACGAAGCCTGTGCGGAAATTGAAGAATCGCAGTGTGTTTTGGTCCCATCCCCATAATTCGTGTACGGATCACTGCTGGGTCTGCCATCATCTCTGATCAGTGGAAGGCGCATGAAACGTTAACACAGGATTCCAGTTTCCGCCGTATGACATTGAACCGCTCTGTCAATTTGTCGACACGACCACCGTGCATATACGCAGTCCGTTGAAAGTCTAACAGGAAAAACACAGGCGAGGAACAAATGGCTGGAAGTTTATAGGACTCCTTTCTATACGCATTTACCTATTTACGTCTTGAAATTTATCCTTTATTACCATTTTTTATTCTTAATTATCATTAGACGAATTACCTAAAAAAATGTGAGGTGTTTACTGACCGTTACTTAATGATTATTCGGAGGTCGTGAGATGCGGTCTGGCGAGACGAAGGGTTTAGAGTAAACTGTTTCCTTTATCGTGCCAAAGGTTTCGATCTTCATTGAAGTCATCTTCAGAGCCTGGGGTTTATAAACATTGTTTAAATTTTACAGAATGTGAGAAAAGAAAATTGAATTTATACAATACCAGAAATTTTTGATTAAAAAAATGTTCTAGCATTGTACAAATCCATTTTTTTTCTAAAATTATCTAACATTGTATAAATCCATTTTTTTTATCTAAAATTTTCTGGCAGTGTATAATTTTTCAATCTGCAATTTCCTATCATGGTATAAATTCATTTTTTAAATCTAAATGTTCTAGCATTGTATAAATTCATTTTTTATCTAAAATTTTCTAGCATTGTATAAATTCATTTTTATCTAAAATTTTCAAGCATTGTATAAATTCATTTTTTTATCTAAAATTTTCTAGCATTGTATAATTTTTTTAATCTACAATTTTCTTGCATTGTATAAATTCATTTTTTATCTAAACTTTTCTGGCTTTGTATAATTTTTTATCTAAAATTTTCTAGCAGTGTATAAATCCATTTTTTATCTAAAGTTTTCTGGCTTTGTATAATTTTTTATCGAAAATTTTCTAGCAGTGTATAAATCCATTTTTTATCTAAAATTTTCTGGCTTTGTATAATTTTTTATCTAAAATTTTCTAGCAGTGTATAAATCCATTTTTATCTAAACTTTTCTGGCTTTGAATAATTTTTTATCTAAAATTTTCTAGCAGTGTATAAATCCATTTTTTATTTAAAATTTTCTGGCTTTGTATAATTT